>BQNB010026973.1:14769-58058 GCA_026074375.1 Tanacetum coccineum
GGATACCAGGAAGTTGGAGAGTTCATCATACCACGCTCTTGGTGCTTGTTTGAGACCATATAATGCTTTCTTGAGACGTTAAACTTTGTCAGGATGATATGGGTCAACAAATCCATCTGGTTGGTTTACGTACACTTCTTCCTTCAGAGGTCCATAAAGAAATGATGTTTTAACGTCCATTTGGTACACTGTAATTGATTTGTATGTTCCAACCGAGCAACTGGTGCAAATGACTCTTCAAAATCAATTCCTTCCTTTTCAGCATATCCCTTAGCCACAAGACAAGATTTGTTGCGAATGACAGTATTTTCCTCATCACGTTTGTTTTTTCAGAGCCACTTTAAGTTAATGACATTTTTGTAAAGTGGTTTGTCGACTAATTCCCATACATCTAATCGATCAAACTAATGAAGTTCTTCCTGCATTGATTTAATCCATACAGAATCAGCCATGTCTTCTTTGAAGTACTTTGGTTCGGTTCGACTCACGGTGAGTGCGAACATACACATCTCACCATCTGTTTCTAGCTGATGTCTTGTTCTAATTAATTGAGAAGGTTTTCCAATGACTTGTTCTAATGGATGATCTCTTGTCCAAAGTTGTGTGGAAGGTTGGTGTTGATAAAAAGTATGCATGTTTGACGAATCAACATGACGAGATGATGTCTCCCCTTGTTCTTGTACTGGTGTACTAAAGATGTTGATAAATTCATCGTCGTCAAATTGTGCATTTTTGATATTGGTTTCTGCTTGAATAATGTTCACAGGTGCAGTGATAGTTGGTACTTGAGTTAGAGTTTAATGGAGGTGGATCTGCAACATCGGTTGTTGTAGAAGTGTGAGTTGTGTTATGTTGTTGACGTTTATCGGGATTATCAGCAGCATGTACAGCGGAAGACTTTGACACAACATGAGAAGTTCCATTTAGTAATTCACTAAACATCAGACTATAAAGCAATTCCAGTTCATTTGACGTTGTTACTGTCTCAGCAACTTGAGGAACATTTTCTAGACTTTGTGGATCGGGACTTAAACTATCTTGATCAAGTACCGTTGTCGGACATTGTGGAACGGGGTCAAAACTGACATGATCTGACGCCATTTGAGGCAATTCGTCAAAGTTAACATGAATTGTTTCAACTATCATTCTTGTTCTTTTGTTAAATACCCTGTAAGCCTTTGACTGAGTAGAATACCTAACAAAAATACATGCATCACCTTTTTCCTTCATTTTATCAAGATTTTCACCATCTCTGATGATGTAGCAAAGAGAACCAAAGATGTAAAAGAACTTTACTGACGGTTTCCGGGCATTAATGATATGGTAGGGTGTTTTCTCATGTCGAGGAATTACAAGTGAACGGTTTTGAGTAAAACATGTTGTTGCAATTGCTTCAGCCCAGAAGAACAAAGGAACTTTAGCGGCGCTTAGCATTGTCCGAGCAGCCTCAACAAGAGTAAGGTTTCGTCTTTCGACAATGCCATTTTGTTCAGGTGTTCGAGCAGATGACGTTTCGTGTCTTATTACCTCTTTTGCAAAGTATGCGTGAGTCCCTTGTTGAATAGATCTCTGCAGCCTATTAAGGATGATAGCCAAGATGTATAAATACAGTTGACTATGTAGAAACACTGATTATGAATACTATGTGTTAATGCAGAATCTTAACACAAGTACTAAGAAGAACAATGAAAAACTAAATAATAATTTCTATTAATCTGCTTTGAGTGATTACAGATTACTAACTATGAGATATGCTTTGTATGAGATGAATATGGAGATTTATGTGTAACTATGCCAAGAGGGATCCTTTTATAGACTAAGGATAAACCCTAACAGGCTTACAAAACGCGTACATATCTTTTCCTAAAATATCTCATACATATCTCTTAAACGGTACTAACTATTTTCTACTATCTGGTACCTAACTACTGATCAATATTAACACTTTGTACTGTCAGTTCTAATTAACTATTTGTACTAAAAACTACTGACATATTGTCTTTGGGTTACTATGTTAGGAAAACATAATTCCCCAACATCCTCTTTAAACATGAATGTTCGAATTCTTTTAACTTCATGTTTCCTTCAGATTTGATATTCTTTATTATAGACGGATGTATACAAGCCTTTAACCTTTTCTTAAGACTTTTAAACATTTTCATCTTACAGCAAGCAAACTTTGTCTTCTCAACAACACTGCTAACACTTTTCAGCAAACAATCCAAACTAGTTGACTTGTAGTTTTTGGCAGGACTACCAGCCTTTAACGGATTTGATGTTCTTTCTAGTAGCCGTTTGCTTCTGGGATAGTTAATCTTTCATTTAAAAAACTTGGTTGATTAATTACCATTACAGTTTTGGTAAAATTGTCAACCATCAACGGAATTGATTTGTCTTTACCAAATCCGTTTTCTGTTTGGATAGCCAATGCTTTCATTGCCTACTAACATGGTGCATTGATAAACCCTATAGTTTTTAGCAAACTATCAGCTATCATCAAGATTTGATTAGTCTTTACCATGAATGTTACATCTTTGGAATAGCCAATCTCTTTTTCCAATGGAAGCAAGGTGAGTTGAGAACCCTACAATTTTTGGTAAATTGTCAACCATAAACGGATTTGAGAAGTCTTTACCACAAGCCGTTTGCTTATGGACTAGCCAGTTCTTATGCATGTTAAGCATGGTGAACTGATGACCATTTGTTGTGTGGTTTTGACACCAACACTCAAAGATCCTCCTCATCTCCATTAGAGTCTTCAGGCTCTAACTCTGCAAGTATCTTCTTGACAAATCTAATCAATTCTAATGCCATAATACTGTCTTCTTCGGACTCCAACTTTAATTCTAACATTTGCAACGTATTTCTTCCTAAGGATACTTATTCTCTATAAGCATAATGAAATGACTAATCATGATCAGTCATTAAGGATGCTACCATGAAGAACCATGTAGCTTCCAACTCACTATATTCTAATCCTGCTGTGAGTTCCAAAACTTATCTTCATCATCTGGATTGAACATAACCATCAAATCTCCCTAAAGTACTCTATCAAATCCTCCAGGTATCTCATCTTGATATTTGTCCATCACTCAGGTTGATATATTGCTTCAAATCATCTCTATCAAATATGGACAACACCATCATCAGAGTACTAAAGTATCTCTTTTGTCCATTGCTTCTAATCACCACATTTTGATTAATCTCCTCTAAGTGTTCAGCTTTATCAACCTGTGGTTTAGTTCCAAGACACTCAGTTCTCCATTCTTTGATAGGATACTTCCTGTCAAGTATTTCATAATCTACTTCTTTTTCCTCATCTGGAGCTATTGTTAAATGTAATCTCAGCTCATCATTTTCTTTCTCACTATCATCCTCAGAAGTGTTTTGTATGAATCTTATTTTCCTTGACTTCATCTTTTTCCTAGTACCAAGTTTTCTCTTTCTGTTACTTTCTTCTTCTTTACTCTCCTTCTTGGCTTCTTCTTTACTCTCCTCCTTGATTATTTCATTTTTAGAGGAATCAATTCCTTTTTCATTCATCTTTTTGATCAGTCTTTCATCTTCAGCAGACCCAATAGAAATGAAATCTTCATCTGACCTCTTAATCTTCTCATACAGGGCTTGTATTTCTTCAAACTTCTTGGTTTTCAATTCAGAGTGCTTGAAGTTTCCTACATGCTTCAAGTAGGTCATCATTTGATTTCTCAGTTGATTCTTTGTAGGTGGTCTGTTCCTGATGGCCTCTGATCTTTGTTGAGCAAGGAATTTTCTTTGAGCAGCAATTGTGTCATGAAGGAATTTTGCTCTTTCTTCTATTGTAAATTGCTCTCTTTCTTCTTCTTGAAGCTTCTCAGCAAGAAGTCTGTCAGCCTCAATTCTTGCCTTTATGTCATCATAATTTCTTATGAGAGCTTCATTGGTAGCTTTTTCTTCAGCTAATCTGTTTCTTTCTTCTTCACCTTCCCACTCTTCTTGTATTTTCCTAGCCATTTCTTCATCACTTACAAGTGTTTAAAACTTCTTTAACATTAGGGAATACCATATATTTACTTTCAGATGATTCATCCTCCTCTTCTATTTTCTTCTTTCCTTTGTCTTTTGGATCAATTTTTGGAAGAGGCTTTAATGTACAGAACGTGATCTTGTAGAAGAGTATGGGCTAGCGTCTGTCAGTTTCTTCAATATTCCTTCAACTATAACCTTTCTCCTTCTCTTAGAAACTGCTTTGGCTTGACTCTGTGAGAAGAACCTTAGCTATTGTTTCTATATTCTCCCAAATATTGTAGAAGTAGGTGTTTGAGTAGCTTGAGTAGCACTTCCTTCTTCAGTATGATCTTCAGTACCTTTTCTTTGCTCATCAGTACTTTCAATTTGCTCATCGGTACCTTCAATTTGCCAGCGTACATTTAATTGCCTGTCATACTACTTTGGAATTCCCCTCCATTTTTCGTCAGTACTAACTATTAGTCTGTCAGTACTAACTTTCTCCTTGTCAGTACTAAGTTTCTCCTTGTCAGTACTAAGTACATCTTCAGTACTAAGTATATTTTTGTCAATCTCCTTCTCTTCATCCACTACATCTCTTGTCCTCCCCTCATCTTGAGCATCCTCAGTTTCCATATAATCTAATGAATCTTCAGGAATCTTATCAAATAGTGGATCTTTATAGATTGTAGGTTCACCTTTGGCAAACTTCCTCCCCTGTTTGGATACAGACTCTCTGTGCACCCATTGTTTCTTTGAGGATCTCTTTCTTGCTAATCTTTGCTTCAAGGAGACACTCTTCATCCATGCTCTGTGGTGTTTGACTACAGGTTTAGCTTGCTTCTTGAGCTTTTTGATATGTGCCTTCAAGTGTTGTATTTCCTTGGCTTGATCTGAAACCTGTGTACATAAAGAGATACAAAGATCATAGACACTTTGGAGTGTCATTTCACCCTCATTCCCTGAAAGGGATTTATCACTGGATGAAAGACCTCCAAGATTCCCACCAGAACTTTCTGGAATAGAATCAGGAATGATAGTAGAAGGTGAAGGTCTAGGGGATGGGTCAGTCTGTGGCACAAGAGGTACTTTACTAGTTTGAGTAGGAGAGGGTATAGGTTGTGCTTCAGATGGTCTTTCTGAAGGGGCACCCTTATCCGCAGTTGGTTGTACCAACATGGAAGCAAATAAAGGTGTGACATTCCTTGAAAAATGTTTACCCTTTTTAACCATGAAAGAAAAGACTTTACTTGTCAAAGCATTTATAGGAAAATGATCTAAAGGGACAGGTATATTAGCTAGCTGTTTATCTAAAAAGATGGAAACAAAATGTGGGTACATGACAAACTTCTTCTTTGCATCTAAATGTCTAAGCATGCCATCAAAAAATAATTTAGAAAAATTATACTTCTGATTAGATGTTAAGCAAATGACAGCAGTGGAAATATTAGTAGGAATTTGATCCTAAGAGGTACTTTTTGAACTAATACAATGATTCATTGTATGAAATAGAAACCTCCATTGGGGTGAAAACAAAGCTTTGTTAAATGTTAACACTGTTAAATCCCCTTCATACCCCATAAGTTGTATAGCATCAAAGATAGCCTGATTAGGTAGTGAGTCTATCCCATTAGCATCATCAAAAAGAAGATCACTTCTTATTGATGCCTCAGAGATAGACACAGGCTTGCCAGCTACTTTGGCAGTAATGTGCCTAACATTATTGATTATTTTGGACTTAGCAGACGTCCAAAACTGTTCAACAAATATAGTAGAAACAACGGGACTTACAGTGAGAGCATGATGAATGGAACTGCACGTAAGAAAATCAATGATCTCATGAGACTCGGAATTCCCTTTAGTCTTCTCTAGATATGCGACCATATTGTGCTTAGGACATGATTCAAGAACAGCCATTGTATTTGAAAGAGTGATCGTCGTTGAGAGAGATATTAGGGCTTGTATAAACGAAAGTATTTGAGAGTGATTACGTAAGGTAACTGTGCAATCGAGATGGGTTTATATAGGTTTAGGAAACCTAATTTCAAGGAAACCGTTTCAATTCACTTTGTACCCTTGGCGGTATTTTTCTTCAACGTTTCTATAGCGGTACAAACTTTGCCCAGCGGTACTAAATCTGCACTGTCGGTACGAACTGTTGCCAACCAAAGAATGAACAATGTAGGTAACAGAAGTGCTTCAGTACCATCAAAAACTCTTCTCCATGACTCTCTAAATCCCATCAAACCTCTTGAAGTGCATCACCTATGGTTAACATGTTTCTTCATACTTAACACTACATACAAACTATACAACACATCATATTGCCTCCCTTTAACCAATGCAGCTTATGGAATTATCATCCTAATAGAAACAACCAAGAACTAGAACCTGCTAACATCAAATGCCTTGGTTAGTAGATCAGCTACATTATCATCAGTGTGAATTTTAAGCACCTGGATAAGTTTCTTCTCATAAGCATCTCTTAGGAAGTGGTGCCTAATAGCAATATGCTTTGTTTTGGAATGATATACTATATTCTTTACAATGCAAATTGTGCTTTCATTATCAATGTAGAGCTTTGTGTTCATGAAATTGAACCCATAGTCTAACATTTGAATTTGAATCCACAAAACTTGCCCACAACAGCTTGTAGCAGCAACATATTCTGCCTCTGTAGTAGAAGTAGCCACAATGGTCTGCTTTTTGCATTGCCAAGAAATAAGTCTCCTGCCAAGAAATTGACAACCTCCTGTTGTGGATTTCTTGTCAAGATTTGCTCCAGCATAGTCACTATCTGAGTAGGATTCCAGGTCAAATGAGGACACTCTAGGATACCAAAGGCCCAGTTTGGGTTTGCCCTTTAGATACCTAAAAATTCTCTTAACAACACTTAGATGGGAGGACTTAGGAGTGACTTGAAACCTAGAACCGGCACAGACTGCAAACATAATATCAGGCCTAGAAGCAGTCAAGTACATTAAAGAACCAATCATGTACCTATAAAGATGGACATCCACATCACTGGCTTCCTCATCCTTGACTAAAGGCTTTTGAGTCTCAATAGGTGTACTAGCAGTCTTAACATTTACAAAGTCAAACTTCTTTAGGATTTTTGCAACATATTTATCCTAACTTATAAAGATACCATCTGCTTTCTGTTTGACTTGAAATTCAGCAAGGTAGGCCTTGTTTCCAGTCATGTGCCTGGAACATCCACTATCAACAATTCCTTTATTCTTTAAAGCTCTATGTGGATAATCCTGCACATCAAATGAAAGAGATTAGATTCTCTTAGGGACCCAAGCCTGTTTGGGCTTGAGTCTGCCTAGTGGATCTTTGAAAGTGTAACAATTTCTAAGACTGGATCCACCATTGTATTTGGAGATATTGTGCCAGTTGTATCTTTGTGGTCTCCAATTACAACCTGCTGAGGGCTTAACAGCAGTTTCCCTTTTTCCCCCAACAACACTAACTGCATTTACCTTAGCAGTATTAACTTTTTGTTTTGAAAAATTTATGCTAAGTACTGTTGTCTTTTTAAAAGGCCTTGAAGATGGTGAATGAGTTTTGTGAAAAACATTTGCTGGTCTAACTCTATTCACAATGGGCTTAATAGTATTAACTTTCATAGCAGTACTAGTTAGTACTGCCTGTCTGTTAAAACTTTGCCTAGCAGTACTAACATTTTTAGTACCGCTAGCTCTAGCAGTATTAACTACTGCTGAAAGAACAAATTGGTTTTGTTTATTCACTCTTTCCACTTGTGAGTCCCTTTGACTAGACTTTTTGTTCCACCCATTGTTTAATTCAGCTTTTCTAGCCATCCTCTTCTCATGGAAATCACAATCTCTGATTAAATGATTAAGACTTCCACATACAAAACATGCTTTTACAGTAAACCCATACCCCAACTCTTTCTTGTCAACTTTAGGTTTTTGACTATGTGTGAACTGATTCTTAACAGTTTCCCTAGGAGTTTTTACTTGCTGGTTAGCAAAACTAGGTGTTTCTTGTTGTTTTGTTGGTATAGACACATACTCATCTTCACTATCTGATTCATACTCCTCAATGATAGGAGCATCAGACCAGACCTTAGGTTGACATTCTACATTTGATTCATTGATAACTGGTTCAGACACTGATTCAGAGGGTTCTGTACTAATGTTAGATTCACAGGTATCAAATTCACTTGTTTGGATTTCAGATTCACTAGGTTGAGTCTGTTTTGGACCATATGTAAATTGTGAGTAATCTACTTCAATATCAGGTCCAGATGGCATATAATTCCCATTCATGGGTGGGGGTACATCATGCATTCCTCCTGCTGTAACAAACCTATCATATAAAGGTTGTTTTTCCAACTCACTCTCCTTATTCATAAAAACACTTTGTAAAACTTCATTTTCATAGCTCAAAATACCATCATATCTGTGATCCCCATACCCAAGCCCAAACTTATCATTAGCACTCATTTGGGTATTAAGCAGTTTACTAAGATTCTTAGAAGAGTTATGCCATTTTTCTACTTTAGCCTTTAAATCTTCTTTTTCTTTTTGAGCTTCTGCTAGCAATTTCTTATGGTATGTTAGAACATCTGTTTTATCATCTAAATCTATCTTCATAAATTTTATCTTTTGTTCATACCAAAGTTGACCTTGTTGATGAGCAACTAACTGTGCTTCAACTTTCTTAAGACCTTGAGAATATGCCTTTATTTCTATGCTTGCATCACTAAGTTGTTCTCTCTGAGCATCATACAGTTTTTTAAGGTTAGTATAAGACTCTTTACACTTATTTGAACAAGAAGTTACCTCTGTGTCTGATTCTGAGCTGTTGCAAGCCATCAAAGCATAATCTTCATCTTCTTCAGAATGACTGGTCCAATCTACACCTTCTCCATCAATGGTCACCAATGCTTTAGAGTCCTCCTTCTTTCCAGTTCTGCTCCCATCCTTATTTCCAGAGTTCCATGCATCCCTCCTCCTATTATCTTGATTTCCCTTAATTCTGCAATTTCTAGCAAAATGCCATGTCTTGTGGCAATTGTAGCACTCAACTTTGGTTTTATCAAAGCCAACTGGTTCTTTTGCATCAAACTGTAGCTTTCTACCAGTCTTTTTGTAAAACTTTTTCATTCTCATTGAGATCATGGCCACTTGCCACTTCAAGTCCATTTCTTCAAGGTCATATTCATCAAGCTGTTCTAAGTCCTCATGATCCAGTTGAGGACAACTTGATTGATTAGCAAGCAAGGAGTATGATGATGTTTGTTCATACTGTGGATTTTGACCAGAAGGATTAGAAACACTATAAGCGGTACTAACATCATTAGTACTGCTGGTGTTCTCAGAGACAAATGTTACATTTTGCGAGCTAAAGGATGATGCAGTAGAGCCTTTTACATCATTCTCAAAGACTCTTAGATTATTGTACAGATCATCAAAGCTGAGACTGTCCACTCCTGGTTTGGTCCTCATAATTAAGGAAACTTGTGACCAGGCAGAAGGTAGAGATCTTAGGAATTTTTGATTTGCATCCTCAGTGGATACACCTGCTCCATGAATCTCTAATTGACTCAGAAGACTTTGGAACCTGTCATAGCCTTTGTGAAGCCCTTCTGAGTTGGATACAGAGAATCCTTCAAACTGTTGCTTCAAGATATACTTCTGCATCTTCTTGGATTCGTCATTTCCACCAAATCTAGATTTGATGGCATCCCACATCTCTTTTGCATCAGTCATCTTATGAAATTTAGCAAGATGATCTTCTGGTAGAGCCATAAGCAAAGTGGTCCTTGCTTTTCTCTCTCTTTCTCTGGCTACAATTTCTTCTGCAGTTCTGGGAGGCAAAACCTTAATTTGTCCTTGTGTATCTGTAGTGATTGATACAGGACCATTCCCATTTTGTATAACCTCCCAGATTGGATAGTCTGTATGGGCCAAATAATGTTCCATTTTCATGGCCCATATATCATATTCTCCTTTTTTGAGAATAGGCAGTTTGATGGTTGATACTGTATGAGGAGTTTGTTGTGTTGGTGTTTGTGATGATGATGGTGGAGGTGGTGGTGGTGGTGGAATTTCATCTTGTGATCCAGACATGTTTAGTTTTGTAGGATGGAGATGTATAACTGGATTTGTTTGTTCTTCTTACTCAGAGTTTCTCACAGGCTCTGATACCACTTGTGAGTCCCAAACTAAATAGATCTCTACAGCCTATTAAGGATGATAGCCAAGATGTATAAATACAGTTTGACTATATAGAAACACTGACTATGAATACTATGTGTTAATGCGGAATCTTAACACAAGTACTAAGAAGAACAATGAAAAAACTAAATAATAATTTCTATTAATCTGCTTTGAGTTATTACAGATTACTAACTATGAGATATGATTTGTATGAGATGCATTGAGCTTGTGTATCTAATTATGCAAAGAGGGATCCTTTTATAGACCAAGGATAAACCCTAACAGGCTTACAAAATGCATAAAAGATAATACATATCTTTTCCTAAAAAAATCTCATACCATATCTCTTAAACGGTACTACTAATTTCTACTATCTGGTATAACTAAAGATCAGTACTTAACATTTGTAATTGTCAGTACTAACTATAACCATTCTAGACTAAAATATTATTATTGTCTGGTTACTAAGTTGGAAGTAATTCCAACATAGATCAATGAGAAGGGGAGATAATGTTATCAGATACTAACAATGTTATTGCTGTAGCATATATAAGGTTAATGTTGTTGTGGAAAAAACAAGCATTGACTTCATATGATTTAAATATGTCTGCTTTGGAAGATTTTGCTTTATTTGACTTCTCAAGGAAATGATGAAGTTGATGGTTGTAGTGGTTGACATGGAACAGTTGGATTCTACATACCCTCCCCTTCCCCCCCCCCTTAGAAAGTCCTAATCCAACTATAAGAATTCATAAAGTTCATCTCTTGATCAAGTGATCGGAGATTGCATTCGGCTACAACAAACAAGATATATGTCAAAGATTTGATGGAACATGGTTTGTTAGTACTATTCAACAAAGAACAACCATAAAGACTTCAAAACTGTGGTTTGACTTGCTTTTTATCCAGGAAGACCAAAAAGTTAAATTTATGCATTGAAAGATCCAAGTTGGATAGAGGCTATGTAGGAAGAGCTTCTACAATTTAAGTTACAAGAAGTTTGGACTTTAGTGGATTTACCAAATGGAAAAAGGGCTATAGGCTCTAAATGGGTTTTCAGGAATAAAAAGGATGAAAGGGGAATTGTGATAAGAAATAAAGCAAGATTGGTTGCTCAAGGGTACACACAAGAAGAAGGGATTGACTATGATGAAGTCTTTGCCCCTGTTGCAAGAATTGAAGCAATTAGGCTATTTTTAGCTTATGCTTTATTTAAAGATTTTGTGGTGTATCAAATGGATGTAAAAAGTGCTTTTCTCTATGGGAAGATTAAAGAAGAGGTATATATATGTCAACCACTAGGATTTGAAGATCCAGACTTTCCAAATAGAGTATACAAGGTTAAAAAGGCACTGTATGGACTACATCAAGCTCCTAAAGCTTGGTATGAAACCTTATCAACATATCTGTTGGACAATGGGTTTCAAAGAAGGAAAATTGACAAGACCTTATTCATCAAAAGGCATAAAGGTTATATTTTGCTAGTCTAATTTTATGTAGATGATATCATATTTGGTTCAACCAAGAAGGAGCTATGCAATGCATTTGAGAAGTTGATGCATGATAAATTTTAGATGAGTTCTATGGGAGAACTTATATTCTTCTTGGGATTACAAGTGAAGCAAAAGAAGGATGGCATATTTATTAGTCAAGACAAATATATTGTTGAAATTTTGAAGAAATTTGGGTTTACAAAAGTCAAGATTGCAAGCACACCAATGGAAACTCAAAATCCTCTACTCAAGGATGAAGATGGTGAAGAAGTGGATGTTCATATGTATAGGTCAATTATTGGTTCATTGATGTATCTTACATCTTCAAGACCTGACATCATGTTTACAGTGTGTGCATGTACTAGATACCAAGTCAATCCAAAGGTTTCACATCTTCATGTTGTAAAAAAGATTTTTAGGTACTTAAAAGGTCAACCAAAATTAGGCCTTTGGTATCCAAAAGATTCTCCTTTTGATTTGGTTGCATACACTGATAGTGATTATGCTAGAGCAAGCTTGGATAGGAAGTCTACAACAGGATGTTGTCAATTCTTTAGATGTAGATTAATATCATTGCAGTGCAAAAAACAGACAGTGGTTGCAAATTCCACAACAGAAGCTGAATATGTGGCTGCTTCAAGTTGTTGTGGACAAGTGCTTTGGATTCAGAATCAACTACTTGATTATGGGTACAATTTTATGCATACCAAGATCTTTATTGACAATAACAGTACTATTTTCATAATTAAAAATCCTATTTTTCATTAAAAAAACAAAGCATATAGAGATCAGACATCATTTTATTAGAGATTGCAATGAAAAGAAATTGATTCAAATGGTCAAAATCCATACTGACAAGAATGTTACAGATTTGCTTACAAAAGCTTTTGATGTAAGTAGATTTCAATATTTGATTGTTAGTATTGGAATGATGAATCTTTAAAGTCTTTTATCTCTTTATGTTTTTGTAAAGTTTTGTATGAATTAGTATTGTTATTCATGTCATTAAAAGTTCCTGCTGTTAAGTATAATTAATACTGCTAGTTATACTTAATACTGCTGAGTTACAACTGTTAGTTATACTTAATACTACTAGGTATAATTAATAATGTGATAATTGTGAAAATTGCTATGGCTTATGTTTTCTTGGTTTTTGGACTAACATTTTGCAGGAAAAGTATTAAATTATTGATGGAAATGTTGTTTAGAATAGAATTGGAGTAAATGCTGGTGACTCAAAGTTAATGCTACTAGGCATAACTTACTACTGCTGGGTTACTACTGCTAGGTGAAAGTTAATGCTGTTGAGGGTATTTTCATAAATACTTTGATCAAGGGTTTCAATCGATCCTTTAATCAATTTTACTCTTTCAAACACTCTCTAACTACAAACCCTAACTCAATTTTATCATCCATTATCAAAACCTAACATAAATGGCGAATCTAAAGTTTGTGGATACTCATAACATGGTCGCATTTTTGTATAAACCTGAAGAAAGTGATGGGTTTGAACAAATTGCAGATTTTTTGAATGCACACCTTATAAAGTATGCACTAACCGTTAATCCCACCATATATATTTCTTGTATTTGATCCAGTTCTGGTTACTGTAAGGCCAAAACTTTCAATGGGGGAAGGATAGTTGCATGACCTAGTAGATAAAAATAAGCATATTCATCATGGATCAATTGTTTAGAAGAGACTCTTAACTTGCAAGATGCAGAAGGTGTTGATTGTCTACCAAATTCTACCATCTTTGAACAACTTACACTGATGGGGTATGAGAAAATTTCACAAAAGCTAACTTTCTATAAGCCATTCTTTTCTTTACAATGGAAATTTCTGATTCATACTATTCTATAATGTCTAAGTTCGAAGACTACTGCATGGAATAAGTTTAATAGTACTATGGCATTTGCAATTATCTGTTTGGCTACAAATCAAAAGTTTAACTTTTTAAAATACATTTTTGAAAGTAAGATTAGAAACTTGGATAATTTGTCTGGCAAATTTTTGATGTATCCAAGGTTTGTACAAGTGTTTTTAGAACAACAACTTGATGATCTGGCAACTTAAAGCAAAATTTATGTTGCACCCCTCCTCACACTAAAGATTTTTGAAATATGAGAATGGTAGAAAAAGGGTTTTTTGGTATAGTAAAACACCACTTTTTTTCAAAACAATGGTGGTACAAAACCAATCACAAATGGGTGAAGGTTCAGCAAATCCAACTGATCCCCATCACACACTCACTTTTATTCAACCATCTCCTCAACCTCAAAAGACATAAAAACCTAGGAAGCCTAAAAGAAAGGACACTCAGTTACCTCAGTCTAGTGATCCTAGTGACAATGTTACAGATGAGGCTGTCCATAAAGAGTTAGGTGACAGTTTGGTGAGGGCTGCCACTACTGCTTCTAGCTTTGAAGCAGAGCATGATAGTGGTAACATAACTAAGACCTGATCCAAGGAAATACCTAATGAATTTAGTTCCCTAGGAACTACTTCAGGTAGTGGTCCTAGGTGCCAAGATACCATAGGGGATACAATTGTTCAAACTAGGTTTGAGAATGTATCTAAACATTCCAATGATTCACTGCTAGCAAGAGGTAACACACTCCGAAGTGATGAGGATAGTCTTAAACTTAATGAATTGATGGAACTATGTACCAACTTACAAAATAGGGTTCTTAATTTGGAGAAGACAAAGACCACTCAAGCTAATGAGATTGCTAGTTTGAAAAGGAGGGTCAAGAAGCTTAAACAAAAAAAGAGGTCAAGAACTCATGGGCTGAAAAGATTATACAAAGTTGGTTTGACAGGTAGGGTAGAATCCTCTAGAGATGAAGAGAGTTTAGGTGAGGATGCATCCAAACAGGGTAGGGTTAATGCTATTGATGCAGATAATGATATTACCCTAGTTAGTGTTTCTAAGATGATCGCATGACAAGAGATGTTTATATGTGAATGCTTTTAGAGGTGAGGAAGTGTTTGTTGCAGGGCAAAATGAAAATGTTGTTGAAGAAATGGTGATGCTGCTCAAGTTAGTACTGCTGCAACAACTGTTACAATAACTACTGAAGAAATTACTTTGTCTCAAGCACATTGAGGCTTCTAAAATACTTCAAAACCAAGGTGAAAGGGAATGTTTTTCAAGAGTTAACTGAATTACAAACATCAAAAATTTCACAACAATTTCTTCACAATAATCATAGGACAAAGGTAAAGGTATGATGATAGAAGAACTTGTGAAGCCTATGAAGAAGAAAGATCTAATCAGGCTTGATGAAGAAGTTGCTTTAAAACTACAAGCTAAATTTGATGAAGAAGAAAGACTTGCAAGAGAGAAAGCTGAAAAAGAAAAAGAAGTCAATATTGCTTTGATTGAAGAATGGGATGATATTCAAGCAAAGATTGATGTTGATTATCAATTGGCTGAAAGTTGCAAGAACAAGGAACAAGAGTGTTGTCTGATGCAGGAAAAAGGATACTTTATTTCAACAACTCTTAGAGAAGAAAGGAAAGCCATTTTGCAGCTAAAAGAGCAGAAGATGGAAAAGAAAACAAACCATTAACACAAAGATTAACAGAGAAAGATAAGTGTACTACCTATAAAGTACTTAGATGGATTCAAGCTCAATGATTTGAATTTAAAAGATTTTTATTCTATCCAAGAAATGTTTGACAGAGCATTCAAAAGGGTAAACACATTTGGAAACTTTAGAACAGAGTTGTATAGGCAGTGTAAAGTGAGCAGAGCGTGCTAGCACAAGAAAATTACAAAAGAAGAAAGGGTGGAAGTATGAGCAAAGGAGACAGCAGAGCTTAAACAGTGTTTGGAAATTCAATCCAAGTTAAGATGAGGTAACATTGATGCTATACTTTGGCTGTTAGTCTCCACGTATTGTTGGCTGGAAGATCATAAGAAGAAAGAATAGCTATTATCAAATAATATGAACCTGATGGAAAGTCTCAGATGTACATGATCTTTAGTCACATGCTTAAAAGTTTTGCATGGAAGATTTTAGAATCTTTGTACTATTTTGGTTAAAAGCTAAATATAAGTCAACAAAGCCAATGGAATACTTGGATTTGGTATTATGGAATGATTTGAAAACAATGTTTGAACCACATGTAGAAGATGCAGTATGGAGGAATCAACAAGACTACAAAGTATTGAGTTGGAAGCTGTATGACTCCTGTGGAGTACATTTCTTGAGGATGCAACATATGCAGATTTATATGTTGGTAGAGAAGAAGTATCCTCTTACACCATCTACACTTTCAATGATGTTGGAAAAGAAGCTTATGATTGATTATAAAAGTGAAATGGCTTATTAGCTTCTTAAATTCACCATAAAATAGCTTAAGAAGTAAAGAAGTGCTTGGAAGCATCCTCCTGGTGTTGATGAAGCTTTAAATGAAGAAACTTGATGATTTTGAAGAAGAATATCAAGTTTAGGGGAGGATAATTGGGATTAAAAGTCTTCTTAATGCTGCTAGAATTACTGTTGCTTATGTTTGTGTTAATGCTGCTCAGCTGAAGTTAGTACTGCTTAGAGACTTCAAAGAAAATCTGCTAAGTGTTTACTACTGCTAGTACAAAGTTAAGACTGGTCAATTGAAGTTAATGTTGTTGGTACAAAAGTTAATGCTACTAGTGAAAGTTACTACTGCTAGCACAAAGACTGCTTGAAGTTAATACTGTTGAAGGAGTATACATACTCAAGAAAATTCTAAGTTGTTTGGTACTGCTAGTATTAAGTTAGTACTGCTTATCAAAACCCTTGGGTTTTCAAGTCATTGACGACGTCGATAAATCACAAATGTACATTTTGTATTGTAGCATTTGCCTTAAATCATAAATTGTTATCTAATCGCGTAAGCTAAAAATTAGCGGTTTCAATGTAATCGGGCATCAATCTGTTATGCGTTGGCTTCAATAAAGTATTAAAATTATTATTTTGAGAGTTTTTATGAACTTTGTTCACTTATTTTTATCAGATACGTAAGTGGTATACGTTATCGCGATAATTGGTTTGGCACTCCCGGAACCACCAAACTTTTCTACGCTTCATCAAAAATACCCACTTTATCCCAATAATAAGTTTACTCAATATATATGTACATCTCTTATATGCGAATTCTTGCAAAAGATACAAGATATAGGTAAATATATTTTCCAACTTTGGTCAATGGCACACCTTCCATTTAAACACAACCTATGCCTTTGGCTCTTTGACAAGAACTAGACCAAGAACCCATCCCAAAAGACCTTTACCATGTTCCTTGACTTATTCTTGACACCTTTTAATACCATGTATCTTTTAGTAAGAGAAAAACATAACAAGTAAAAACATTGGTAAATAAATCACAAAACTCCTCCCTTTGTCTCTCTATATGCTACGGCATACAACCCCCCTCCAACCAAATCCATATAAAGTTTTCTACAACCCATACACTCCTATACACATCATATCTAAGGTATTCTAAGATGGTTCCAAGCATTGGTTAACCATATTCAAGCTTTAATCAAGAAAAGGGAAGCTAGGGTTTTCACTTGGAAAACTAGGGTTCACATTGTGCAAGCTTTGATTTTAAGTCTAAACAAGGGTTTAGCACTTGATTATCATCATCTTCATTCATCATAAGGTCTACTAGAACCCTTTATGTTCTTATATTTTTCATTTCATGCATATGTTTATTCTATGTTAGCTTAAATCACCATTTAAGTTTTATTCATGAAAATGAAGTTTACACTTGTAATGGTCATTTTGTATACTTATATACATGTGGTGTTATTACATATATCATGTTAAAAATGATGATAAAATAGTGTATCATGTTGTTTTGGTGTAAACATGATCATGAGTTAATTAGGGTTTTTATGATCTCTTAATATGATTTAAGTTAAAGAAATATATATGACAAATTAATATTGATTATGGACTTATGATAATATTATATGATCACTAGAATGAGGTTACTACAAGATGAGAAAACATGGACACATATGGTTTTTATGTAAAATGATTATATATAAAAACTAGTGATTTATGGTTATTATGAAAATTATCGTTTAGTTAATTATTTATGGAAGACTATGTAATTTTGGACAAATGGAAAATAAAAAGGACTATGGATATAATTTATTACATGTATTATTATATGATAAATATAAAATATAAGATTTGTGGTAAAAGTCATAAGGTGGAAACAAGGAAACAAGATTAAATTTTGGACTCATGAAGGACATGCCAACATTCTGCCCAAATTCGTGTATAAATATACTTATAATATATTTTTATCAGATAATACATTTCACGACGATTTCGAAAAGGTAAGAAACTTGCCAAACGGATTAATAACGAAAAAGTTACGATAAAAACAAGTTATACGCTATTAAACGGAGTCGTAAAAGAATTTTTATAAAAATATTTTATAAAAATTGTATAAACAGCAAGTGTGATTTTATTTAACAAATTATTCATAATTTTAGGATTCAAAATGATAAGAATCAATAATTTTTCAATTAATAACGAACGAGTTATGAATTTCGCAAGTTTAAGTTTAATTATACTTTTATAAAACTATTTTTATAAAAGTTACTATTCATGACAGAAAGTTATATTTTTGTTAACCTCATAAATATATAGAACTTTCAATTACGAGAACGTCCTCGAAAGTAAATCGCTATATACGGAGCTATAACGACTAATATACGAATTTACGGTTTTACGGACAACATAATACGGTTTAAATTAAAGCTTGCGTCTGTTGTGAACAGTAAAAGTTACTGTTTACCAGAGGGTCAAAATATGGAAAATGTCACACTACCAGTAGTAACAACACTACCAGGAGGAACCACAACACTACCAGGAGGAACCACAACACTACCAGGAATAACTAAAATTACATTATTCAGATATTTATAAATGTTTTACAATTATAAATATGTTTTCACTCAAACAATTAGATGGTGATTAGCTAAATAGACTTATGCATGGTAGAGATTACTCAATGTGATTAGTACTTATACGACCTATGATAATTTAGGTTGCATTCGATCTTTTACGTGACGCTTTATCTGCGATATTTGGATTATCAGAACTCAAGGTGAGTTCATAGCCCCACATTTTTACGATTTCAATGATTTATAATTATGGGGTGGAAACATGCTTTGTTTTATAAATTGGACGCAAGTATTGATTACATGTTTGCCTAAGTTGCGATAACCCAGTTAAGTCCCATGTCATGAACTGTCAATTGCATAGATGTAGTTGGGAATTACATTATGTGAGCGCGAATGTTATTTAATAGATCTATTCGGGAAACGACCTCCCCGTTCGGGTGATTAGCTATCACCGGGAACGAACGTTATAGCATGTCGAATTTAGGATGTTTAGGGTTAGACATCCGGATGGGCGTAAATTGCAATATATATTTTAATTGCAAGAAAGATTGTCGAGCTTCAGTGTCATGAGCTTAGTGTAAATGTAATCTAGTTTTGTGATGTCTGCATGTGTTGCATTATCACGGGAAAAGTCTTGCGGTCCTGCATATTATGATTTATCAAACCTATGAATTCACCAACATTATTGTTGACGTTTTAAAGCAATGTTTTTCAGGAGATCAGTAAGCATAAGGTGCCAAGGATACATTGGTGATTTTGTTTTGGGAAGTCATGCTAAAGATATGGTTGTTTTATGTTGTAAACCAGTATCTTTGTAATAATAATCAGGAACAAGTTAAAGCTTCGGGCTATTTGTATCAAATATTTGTTAAATCCAATGTATCAGTTTTAAAATGACTTTTTGGTCGTTCTATATATATCTTGTGTTATTGATCTATGAAGTAACACGCCCCGGACCCTTATTCCGCTGCGACCCAATTTGGGGGTGTTACAGATTGGTATCAAGAGCCAAGGTTATAGAGAACCAGGTCAAATGTTTTTGCTGGACTATAACCGTTTTCAAACAACGAATTCATACAACGGGGTTGTACACGGGACATACATATGTGCATACATTCATGCATACACTACTTGTTGCATTAGTTAGTTGGACTAGATGCATTCATAATTGATATACGTGGTTATAATATATTACGTATATTACAATAAGAGCCTTATATAATATATACTCATATAAGTTATTTCTGTTGGTCAGTAGTCATGTCAGCTGATTCTGCCGTTACCTATACTTCTGTTCACTCTGAGGCACGATCTTGGAGTATTCCATCTGAGGATCCTTACGAGGAGGCTGCCCGACAGTTGTTGGAGCAGGCACCACATTCTCCAGAGTATGTACCTGAGGACCATGTACCAGTGTACATTCCGGAGCCTGAGCATCCTGAGGACTTAGTGCCAGCTGAGGATGAGGCACCTACACCTCTACTACCACCATTCTTTTTATCTCCACGTATTCGACCCCCACATACTAGAGCAGCCATGAGGCAGATGAGAGCTGTAGCACCATCCACCTATCATTCACTACTCCTATCAAGGACCCCACCATTGTTACCTATCCCTCTACCTGCACCATCTACTAGCCGCAGAGCTGATATTCCTAAGGCCGACACGCCACCTCGGAAGAGACTACTACTTACTACTCCCAGACCTGGGTGTGAGATTGGAGAGAGTTCTGCTGCTGCTGCGAGACAGCCAGGACCCACTATAGAGACCAGACTCTGAGATACTGAGAGGAGGATTATGACCACCTTAGAGTTGGTTAACAGGAGGGTCACTTACCAGGTAGATGTTTGCACTAGGGAGAGTTCAGAGTTTTACACACAACATCACGATGCCCAGAAGGATCGTGCAGCTGTGAGAGCTGAGATTGAGGTATTAAGGAGAGAGAGACTTGCTTACGAGCAAGAGGGTATGGAGACTCGTCAGGCCTTGTCTAGGTCTGAAGCTCACTGCAGGGCATTAGAGGCACGAGTTACAGTATTAGAGACTGGGGCGCGTCGCCACGAGTGGCAGCGTCAGGCTACAAATGATCTTGCTGTTCAGCATATCATGTGTACCCAGGCCCTGGAGGCTGGAGTACGCGTTGACACATTGGAGGACACTGGTAGCAGTTCCTAGACTTTGGGTATGATTGTATCTACTATGCAGTCTGTTAAGTTTTATGGGTTACTCCTATAACAGCCTGTGTTTTCAATTCATTGACGACGTCGATAAATATACTATTTATTTTTAGTGTTGTATGCGTTTGCTTGTGATTTCATGAATTAAGTTTAAATCGCGTAAGCTAAGGGCTCTATGTTGATTTTCATTTTGTAACTAGAGGATAGGGAAGCATTGTGTACCAAACAGATCATGTATATTTCCAGATTATATATGGAATGGATGTATTATGTTATGTCGATCTTGTGTTGGTTATATGTTTCACTGTGTGATGTGATCTTATTTTATTTATGATGCATATGTTATGTCACGTTATGATTGTATTGAAATCTAACGGGTATTGTATTTTCTTGTGATTGAAGAAAATGGCACCAAAGAGAACCACAAGGTCAACCCGAGTCCCACCAGTTACACCAACTCCAAATGAAACACCAACCACAACTGTTACTGAGGCACAACTTCAGGCCTTAATTGATCAAGGAGTTGCTGCTGCAATGGCTGAAGCAGAAGCAAGCAGGGTTAGGAATGGCTACAATAGCAATGGTTCAGGACCAAGGCCAGCCCAAACTGCTCGCGAATGCTCTTACTCTGAATTCTTGAAATGCAAACCTTTGGACTTCAAAGGCACTGAGGGAGTTGTCAGACTCACTCGATGGTTTGAGAAAATGGAGTCTGTGTTTAGCATTAGCAATTGCCCAGCAGCTAGTCAAGTCAAATTCGCGACTTGCACTCTGCAAGACGATGCTCTTACATGGTGGAATTCCCATGTTAAGACCACCACTCCAGAAGTAGCTCATGCCATGCCATGGGCAGCACTGAAGAAAATGATGACTGATAAATACTGCCCGAGGGGTGAGATCAAGAAGATTGAGACTGAGATGTGGAATCTTAAGGTCAAGGGCACCGATGTGGTGGCCTATAGTCGACGATTTCAGCAACTAGCTTTGATGTGTTCCAGAATGTTCCCAGAAGAGGTAGACAAGATTGAAAAGTATATCGGTGGATTGCCCGATATGATACTTGGCAGTGTAAAGGCATCAAAATCAAAGACCATGCAAGAAGTTATTGAGTTTACAACTGAGTTAATGGAGGATAAGAACCATGCCTATGCTGAACGTCAGGCAGAAAGGAAAAGAAAGAATGATGATCTTTCCAAGAACAATCAAAACCAACAGAATAAGAGGCAGAACACGGGCCAGGCCTACACTGCAGGCAACAGTGAAAGGAAATCATACGCCGGGTCTAAGCCTCTATGTTCAAAGTGTAATTGCCATCATGAAGCAGGTCCTTGTCCACCTAGGTGTAGTAACTGCAATAGGGTTGGCCATCTGACCAGGGACTGTAGGATACGGTCTGCTAACAACAACAACAACAACCGTAACAACAACAACAACAACAACCGTAACAACAACAACAACAACAACAACCGTAACAACAACAACAACAACAACAACAACAACAACAACAACAACAACAACCGTAACAACAACAACAACAACAACAACAACAACAACAACAACAACCGCAACAACAACAACAATAATCAGAAGGGCAACGGTTGCTATGAGTGCGGAGCTCAAGGACATTTTAAAAGAAACTGCCCAAGACTGAGAAACAATGACCGTGGTAATCAAGCTGGGAATGACAGGGCTCCAGCGAAGGTGTATGTGGTTGGAAATGCGGGGGCAAACCCAGACAACGTCGTTGCGGGTACGTTCCTTCTAAACAACCGCTATGCTTATATCTTATTTGATACGGGTGCCGATCGAAGTTTTGTGTCTACTACATTTAGCTCCCAAATTGACATCACGCCATCTACCCTAGATCACTATTATGATGTCGAACTAGCTGACGGGAGAATAATTGGGTTAAACACTATACTTAAGGGTTGCACATTAAACTTCCTAAACCACCAATTCAACATAAACTTAATGCCTGTAGAACTTGGTAGTTTTGATGCTATAATCGGTATGGATTGGTTGGCGAAGTACCAAGCGGTCATTGTATGTTCCGAGAAGATTGTTCGCATCCCCTGGAGAAATAAAACCTTAATCATACATGGTGATGGAAGTAACCAGGGAAATGTGACACGATTAAACATCATTTCGTGCACTGCAAAAGAGGTTGAAGACAAGTCGGAGAAGAAGCGACTTGAGGACGTACCAATAGTTCAAGACTTTCCTGAAGTATTTCCTGAGGACTTGCCGGGTCTTCCTCCGACTCGACAAGTGGAGTTTCAAATTGATTTGGTACCTGGTGTTGCACCTGTAGCACGGGCACCTTATCGATTGGCGCCTTCCGAAATGAAAGAGTTATCTGAGCAACTGAAAGAGCTATCCGACAAAGGCTTTATAAGACCCAGTTCCTCACCCTGGGGAGCTCCGGTCTTGTTTGTCAAGAAGAAAGATGGATCATTCCGGATGTGCATTGATTACCAGGAATTGAATAAACTAACGGTGAAGAACCGTTATCCGCTCCCAAGAATTGATGATTTATTTGATCAGCTCCAAGGGTCGAGTGTCTACTCGAAGATCGACCTAAGGTCGGGTTATCACCAACTGAGGGTTCGAGAAGAAGACATTCCGAAGACCGCCTTTAGAACTCGTTTCATCAACTGAGGGTTCGAGAAGAAGACATTCCGAAGACTGCCTTCAGAACTCGATATGGACATTACGAATTCCAAGTGATGCCGTTTGGTTTAACCAACGCACCTGCCGTGTTTATGGACCTCATGAACCGAGTCTGCAAACCATATCTGGACAAATTCGTAATTGCTTATTGATGATAATTTTGATCTATTCAAGAACCAAGCAAAGCACGAAGAGCATCTGAAGATAATATTGGAATTGTTGAAGAAAGAGAGTTGTATGCAAAATTTCTAAGTGCGAATGTTTGGATTTCCCAAAGTACAATTCCACGTCCATGTGACGATAGAGTAGGAATTCATTGGAACAGCCAAGATTGAATCCATTAAGGATTGGGCCTCCCTAAGCTCACAACGGAGATTCGTCATTCATAGGTCTTGCAGGATATTACCGAAGATACATGAGGTTTTCGAATGAATCGCCAAACCAACTGAACCAAGCTTACTCAAAAGAAGTGTAAAGTTTGCGAATGTGGGCATAAACCAGAACAGCTTTTTCAGCTGTTGAAGCAAGTTATGCAGTGCAACCAATCCTTGCACTACCGGAAAGGAACGAAGACTTCATCGCATACTGCGATGCTTCAAGAGAAATGGTTTAGGCGATGTGTTGATGCAAAAGAGAAGGTGATTTCTTAGGCATCACAACCAGTTAAGAATTCCAAGGAGAAAAACTACAAGACTCATGATTTAGAACTCGGTGAGTGGAGTTCGCTATCTCGCGATCTGAAGACATTATTTATATGGAACTAATGTACGGTGTTCAACACGATCACAAGAGTTTGCAACACATCTTAGATCAAAAAAGTTGAACATGAGGCACGCCGATGGTTAGAGTTTGCTAAGAAGTGATTACGATTGCGATATCGTTATCACCCAGGAAAGCAAAGTGTCATTGCTGATGCATTTAACAGGAAAGAACGAGAACCACCGCTAAGAGTCGCGCATTGTTTATGACTATATTTTGGGACCTCCCCACACACATCTTACATGCTCAGACCGAACGCAAAAACCCGAGAACATAAGAGAAGACGTTGGAGGAATTGGTTTGAAAATGCTAAATTTACAGAAGCTATTATTAAGCACAAAAGTTGGAGCCACGTGGCGATGAACCCTGTGCCTCAATGCAGAAGCTGGTCTCCTTGTTATGGCGATTGCGAACTGTTATTCATGCACGAATCCCATAAATCAAAATACTCTATTCATCCGGGTTCCGACAAAATGTACCAAGACATGAAGAAGTTATATTGGTGGCCCAACATGAAAGCTGACATAGCCACTTATGTTAACAAGTGTTTGACCTGTGCTAAGGTCAAGGCCGAACATCAAAGGCCATCGGGATTGTTGGTACAACCCAAGATACCCGAATGGAAGTGGGATAACATCACCATGGATTTTGTCACGAAGCTTCCTAAGACGTCTCAAGGCTATGATACAATTTGGGTGATCGTTGACCGACTCACTAAGTCTGCGATCTTCACACCGATGAGAGAGACTGATCCCTTGGATAAACTTGCACGATTGTACTTAAAGGAGGTGGTCACGAGGCATGGGATACCCGTCTCAATCATTTGCGATCGTGACCCGAGATTCGCATCCAATTTCTGGAGGTCACTTCAGAACGCTTTGGGTACAAATTTGGATATGAGTACTGCGTACCATCCACAAACAGACGGGCAAAGCGAGAGGACCATTCAAACTCTCGAGGATATGTTGCGTGCTTGTGCAATCGACTTTGGAAAGGGTTGGGTTAACCATTTGCCATTAGTCGAGTTTTCATACAACAATAGCTATCACGCTAGTATCAAGGCCGCACCATTTGAAGCACTTTATGGTCGGAAGTGTCGTTCACCTGTTTGTTGGACTGAAGTTGGAGAAGCTCAAATACTCGGTCCAGAACTGATCCAAGAGACCACTGAGAAAATCATCCAGATCAAACAAAGGATGCAAGCTGCTCGTGATCGACAGAAGAGTTACGCTGACTTGAAGCGTAAACCGAAAAAAACTAAGAAAACAAAGATAAAAAAAAAAGAAAAACAATAAAAAAGGAAAATTGTGTTTTAGGGGGGGGGGGGGGGGATAAATATGAGATAAAAGAAAACTTAAACAAATAAATATAAAAAGGACAACGACCCCCACCCCCCACAAAGCTACCGGCAAGTCTAAAAACTCGCCTCTCCGCCTCCAAACTCTCCCCACACTGTACTCACCTTCCCCCCCTCCTCCCCACCACTCAACCCCCTCCCCCTCCTAATCCCGACGCCCCCCCACACCCCACCGTCCACGGACTCCCCCCCCTCCTTCCCAACCAACCCCACCTCGCCCCCTCCCCCCCGACCCAGCACCCCCCTCCCCACGCCCCACCCCTCCCACCATGCCCTCCGCCTCTCCACCCATCCACCAGCACCCCATTCCCACCCCCCCCCGCCCCTCCCCCAACTCCAGCCGCCAGCTCCCCCCCCTCCTCCTCCCACCCCCGCCCTCACTCCCGCCCCCCACCCACCCCCCCTCCCCACCCCACCCAAGGCCAACCCCGACGGCGCCCCGTCCCAGCTCCCGGACACGTGAGCCCAATGCCAGGTGACGACCGAAAATGGCCACCGTGTGCCTAAGCCCCCACTGTATGAATTCCCATGTACCGGAGCACGCACGGGTTGGCAGCCGTAGCAACCAGCGCAAGCCCTTCCAGCGAGAGTTTGTCGTCCGCTAACCACATCCGGTACCATGGTCCCACCTGACCAAGTCATGCCGACGAGGCAATTAAGCCGTATCCGTTGTACTGGACTATAATTTGACGACCACCACCCACTTATAGATGAGGAACCGGTATAAATAGTGGGCCGTGAAGTTAAACGGTTGAAGCGAAGTCGGACTCCATTGGTTCAAAGTCAAGGAACTACCAACAAAGAGAGGTCCCGAGTTATCACGTGGGAGCGTGAAGACCAATACATGACGAACATACCACACCTCTCACCAAGACCGCAACCGTCGTCAAATGCTGGCATCGTGAGCTTGAGAGACAAGGCTCGGTTTAAACGTGGGACGTCTATAACACCCTGTTTTTCAAGTCTTTTGACGACGTCACAAAATGTACTATTTATTTTAGTATTGTACGTGTTTGCTTTAAATTGTAAACGTTAAGTTAAATCGCGTACGCCAAAAATTAGCGTTCAATGTAAACGGGCACCAAACAATTAAATGTTTACATCAAGCAAGGGTTATATAATTATTTTGAGGATAATTATTAACTTTGTTCATTTTATTTTTATCGGATACGTAAAGTGTATACGTTTCGCGATAAATTGCGTTTAGGCACTCCCGGAACCACAAAAACTTTTCTACGCTTCAACAAATACCCACTTTTATACCCAATACACAAAAATTACATAAATATATCATGTATATCATTCTTTTGCCGAAAATCTTGCAACATATACAAAGATATACATGAAAAATGAGATTAAACTTTCAACTTGGTCAAATAGACACCATACTTCATTTATGCAACACCATACCTTGTCTTTTGACTCATGAGGCCATACCTAAGACCAAGACCCATTACTTGAACCTTACTTTGACCCCTTGACCATGTCTTGCACCATACTTGCATCTATACATAAGAGTTATAACACTTACACACTTTACACTTAGAAAAATCAAACCAAAAACCCTCTTTTGCTCTACAAGAGCTCACGGCTCAAAGCTTTACCCCAACCAAACCCATACAAAATTTTCTACAATCCATACACTTCTATATACACCTATTCTAAGATATACTAAGGCATTTGCAAGCATTGAATCACCATTTCCAAGTATTTCTCAAGTAAAAGGAAGTTAGGGTTCTATTAAGGAAAGCTAGGGTTTCTTAAGTGCAAGCTTGGTTTTTGTGGCTAAACAAGGGTTTAGTACTAGCACATCATCATCATCATACCTCATAAGGTCTATTTAAACTCTTTATGTTCTTATAATTTCCACTTTATGCATATGATTATTCTATTTAGCTTAAATCACCATTTAGGTTTTATTCATGAAAATGAAGTATATACTTGAAATGATCATTTTACACACTTATATACATGTGGTGTTATTACTTACATCATGTTAAAAAGGATGAGAAAATATTGTGATTATGGGTTAATTAGGGTTTTCATAGTTTCATAATATGTTTTAAGTTAAAGAAATACATAAGACATGTTAATATTGATTATGGACTCTTAATCATGTTAATAGAACACTAAAATAAAGTCTTATGGAAAGAAATACACTTGTACACACTTGGTTATGTATAAATATGATTATTGACAAAACTAGTAAATTAAGGTTACTTAAGTAAAGTGATGGTTTTAAAGTATGTTAATGGAATTGTTAACATGGGCAACTTGGAACATATGAGGACTACTATGGACAAAGGACACTTTAATAATTATATTAAAAATATTTTGATATATGAGACATGTGGTAAAATACAAAAGTAATAAAGTATAAAGAAAAGATCAAAAATGGACTCAACAAACTCAAGCCAACATTCTGTCCAAAAGTCGAATTTTTACATATCCATTTTATATTTTTATAAGATAATACATTTCACGACGATTCCAAAAAGGTAAAAAGAACATGCACAAGAGAAATTCGTACGAAGACATTACGAACCAAAAGAAGGACGTAAAGACTAATCCATACTCACGATCAAAAGAACAACCATTGAAAAGCGTCAGTACTAACATGACGCAACATGTTACGAAAACCAAAGGATATATAAAGAACGGATTAATGATCCGCACTAGTATGTTAGGAACAAGTAGTGCTTAAAAGAATTTTTTGATACTCATACGAGTAATCAATGCAACAAAAGAACCAATTAAACGCACCAATATCCAAAGAAACAGATCCGAACAACCAATATACATCAAGACGCCAAATAAAAAAGTTAATTCATTCATACCGACATGGTAAGAACAAGGAATGCTAAAATGAGGGTTATATATCCGAGCGAACAATTTAGTAGACGAACAAACTCAATAACCATAATAATAATAATAATAGGTATCCGAGGTATCCGCAAACGATAGATAAGAGGGAAACTTACCAACCATGAAACTATATATAATACAATCGCACATAATATAATATCTTTCACTACCAACTAACAAGCAAACACCGATCAATGCAATCATGGTCACAAGTCTACGTGTGTGATGCCTTTATAATTATGTTGGCCACCCATAATTATAAGTGCATCCTTTCACACGTGTACTTGCTTCCAAGACTACACATCTCAATGATAACACACATATATGCACATATACCACATTGCACATCTTAAACCACTCCAAAATAACACAGAAACGATGCTCCATCAAAACAATATTTATAAAGATAAAATCGAAAACGACAGAAAGAAAACGAAGGTCTCGAAGTGCCCAAAAATACGTAATATCCGAAAGAAATTATCGATAGCAACGTGTCTAGGTAAAAGACGGGATAAACTTATGCTGGGCCTCGCTTGGGTTTGACTTTGCTTTCGCAAGAGTCACCCGACTCCGCGGGTCCAGGCCTACTACGAGCATCCGACAGGAGATCTGAGTCGACCTCCTTCTCTGACTCTTCAACTACCCTTCCTCCTTCGGTCCCTCGAGAGGCTCCTCCTCAATTGGCTCCTTTTCTGAATCTTTTGATATCGAGTAGCTCGTAGGTCGAAATAAAACACAGAGAAAAGCAAGAAAACAAAACGCCTAGATAGCTAAACATATAGATCCTATTATGCAGCTATATGAAGGACTCCTAGGTTATAGTCTAGGTCAAACCACCTACTTCTCTATAACCAAAGGCTCTGATACCAATCTGTCACACCCCGCCAAGGCGGAAACGCGAGGCGTAACGAGAATGGATATCAACATAACACAATGGCGTCTATATAGAGAACTACAATGCATAAAGTAAACAAAGTATAGACACAAAGTGTCATGAAAATACCCAAACAAACATAAAAGATAATTGGCGTCTTGTATTGAAGCAAAGGGGGTTCATGTCAATACCAAGACATGCGAAACATCCACAATAAACCTAAGCATTTCAAACCAACAACAATCAATATTCAATCATGCATGAAATAAACTAGGAGATTAAACTCCGCAAGCAGCCTATGGTCTCTCTAGCCACTTCTCTTAATCTTAAAATCCTCATGATGCTCACCTGAAAATGATGCTTAAAAACGTCAACACAACGGTTGGTGAGAGTCATAGGTTTACGACACACAATTCAAACTTTCAATCAATTACTGTGATTAATAAAACAGAACATGGCAGGACAGTCAGGATAGCTATTATACAGGCTAACATGCATACGTACAAAATAACCACAATCAAGACTAAACGACTTTACCCTCCAATCGGAATCACACAGTAATGGGTAGGAACATTACCCTCCGATCCAAATCACACAACATGGGTAGTATCGTTACCCTCCGATCCAACAACACATAAATATTTAGCACATATCATATAATTTCCACATAAATGTCCATGCATCAATTAAACCACATAATCACAGCAATTAAAATATTTCAAAACCATTTGCATCATTTCCATCCCAATTTAAAAACAATGTAAAAAGAGGGACTATGAAACTCACCTGATGCTCAACGCAGCTTCCCAAATTTCCTAGCATAAAACTACACAATAAAATATAAACGTGTTACACGCGACTAAGCCAAATGCTTAAGTTCATGCAACAATCATATGATGGATGTATAAGGGGTTTACATACCTCCATGGGTCACCCCGACACCATGCCCGACTTTAACCCTCTCATTTACTCATGAGTCTACATAACTACATTTTATCGGAAAACGCATAATTTTAGTGACACTTTCCAATTTTCCAAACTATACCTACTGACCCTCATAAATTCCTAATAAAATCATCCATAAACTTCCATGAGTTTACTATCTACCTTATTTTTCCACCAATTTATTCCCATATTTAAATGCCTCAAATAAATTCCAACTTTTAATTACTCAGATTAACGCGCACTAAAATTTTTGACCTTGCTAACCATACTTAGACAACTAATCAGAAGCTAAATTTTTGAGTGAAGTTAATAGACATATAGACCTTAACTTCTGTGTTTTGGCTAACCTTAATTCGATTTTTAAATAGGGGTTTTACCTCTCTAATTCTGACCCAAATCCGACCCGTATTTACTATTGCGACAACTTTTCTCGCAACGACCATTTGACTAACTCCCGACCTCAAAAACCTTCGAGGCTGGACTTTTTAAAAACTAGACTCTTTGAACTACAATTTAGGCATAAGATTCACCTTTTAACTCGTTTCTATAATCAAGATATCATTCGTTGAACACGACCCAAAAATCTGCCAAATCCTAAATCATGAATTAACGCGTTTTAATACTAACCGTTTGTACCAATATGACCCTAATCAAACCCTAAACACTCTAACATGATCAAAATATAATTAATTACAAAAACTTTAAAACCCTAATGATCCATCATAATGTTTGTTACACGATCTGAAAAGAATTAGCAATAGAGGGGATCATACCTATCCTTCTTACTCGATTTAAACACGATCTAGCTCTTAATTTCTTCGAATCAAAAATTTAGTCTTCCCTAGGGTTTTGGAAGAATTTCGGCTGAACAAAGAGAAGGGGGAATTAGGCATCAAAATTATGTCTAGGTTTTTTCTTAAGGTTTAGATAACTAAGAAACCTAATCCCTATCTAACTAGTATTTGTGTTAAACTTAAACACAATTTTCTTTTCTCTTTTTTCTTCCATATATCCGATCGTACATATACATATATGTATTTATTATTATTTTTTTATTTACTGATTACACAATTACTTACATTACCTTAGTTTCCTACAATTTTTTTTGTAAAATTGGTAAACCTTTCGCATGAAAAACCATATACTAACTTTCTATTTATAACTTTCATTTCACAAAAATACTTTTTATATTTAGAAAGTTCATTACTAACTCTCATATTTCACGAACTCAATTCATTTCTAATATATAATAATTTTCCTACTAATCCAACACATAATTATCTACATATTTACGTAGCAATGCATGCAAACACGCCACTCATTTTTCCATTGTCACTACACGTGAACAAAAATGGAAATACCCTAAAATACCTCAAACTAATTAAAAAATGAAATGAACACGCATCTTAGAATGAATTCATGCACACAAATAAAGCCACATAGCACACACATATAACACGTATAAACACTTAGCCAACTCTAAAGGTATGTCACACAAAAAACATATTCTTAATTAAAACACCATATGGTCACCTTAACAAACACTTTTGGCTACCTTTATGCTTCAATATATGTTGACAAAATACCCAAAACAAACATTCTTTGTGTGACAAATATTACAAATGCCACACCTATACAAAAATCATGTACCAATACTTGGATGAACAATAGTTACCAAAAATTACCCATTTTCTTCAATAAACCCTAAAGGTCACACTTAGTTAACACTTTTTGCCCTTTAATCCTTAATAGTATGTGACTAAACACCCGAGACTAGGTTATTCACACCTCACAGCCCCAAAAAAATGCTTTATGTGACTAATTAAATTATAAATGCCACACAAACATAAATTCATGTGCCATTGTATAATACATAAGTCACACAAAATACACAATTCAATTTAAACAGCATATGGTCACACTTAAAACACTTTTTGGTCACTTATCTTAGTTGTAGTGACTAAATAACCCAAAACAAACATGCATAGGTGGCTAAATATTAAAAAGGGTCTCACAAACTTCAAATCATGTGGCCAATTGGATGATCAATAGTCCACTACAAAATACACATATCTTAATTTAAAACACAATATGGTCCACACTTATTAACACTTTTGGTCACTTATGCTTAGTATTTGTATGTGACTAATTACCCAAAATAAACATGCTTGTTGGCTAAAAATATACAAAGGTCACACAAACATCAAATTCATGTGTTGCCATTTTATGAGCAATAGTCCAATTTTACAAAATAAACATTGGTCAATTTACACACTATAAACGGTCACACTTATTAACACTTTTGGTTACTTATGCCTAGTTTGGTATGTGACAGATACCCAAAAAATACAAAATTTAATCATAACAATAAAATAAAAAAGGAAGTTACACCATGCAAGAAATCGAACCCGCGACCTCCCCTAACAGAATTCTAAGCAGGTTACCATCTTGCCTGATGCAACCCTAAACATTAATGTAATGCATTTCCATTTTATAAAGAAGTTTAAGCTTCTTGTTTTTGGCTAGTACTATAAAATGCATATAAAAGGATGTTTACACTCGCACAAGAATCAAACCCGGCCGACCTCCCTTATCGGAAGTTTAAGCGGTTACCATCTGCCTATAGGTAACCTATCGTTAATGTTTATTCATCCTGTTTAATATAGAAGTTTAAGCTTCAATATTTTTTGCTAGTAGCTTAAAGAGTGCTTATAGAAATTGCTTATTAAACCATGGCTTTTTCTCCCTCTGCTTATGCAATGTGCAAGCTGCAATAACACACAAACCAGACAATAACACCACAAACCAAACAGACCCAAAACAATCAAATTTCAAAGGTTTTAAAAAGAACCTGATTTTCACCATTACATAACCACCCATAATGCTTGATTGCTAAACAAAACACAAACAAAAGCTAAAACATCTAAAACATGTTATAACATGATTCATCTTCACATGACACCTTTCTTTTCCCCATTGCCTATCATGTATAATTTTTGACTTCCTGGCTCCTATTTTCTTTTCAATTTCATCCCATGTAGTAACATTTGGTAGTCCTAGCATAGATCCTATGACTTGTACATGGCTATACACATTTGGTTTGTTTTTCTTGCAAAGTGGTACATATTTACCTTTAAACATTGCAGAGTTAGAATCAACAATGCAATCCTTGTCTGTGTTTCTCTTGTCTGTGGTTTCCATGTCTGTGCTTTCATTGTCTATGCTTGGAAAGTAGTTCCATGATAGATATTCCTCAATTGTGTTATAACCATAAGCATCTAGCAATCCTTGTGTTGATGACCCATAAAATACTAGAGCACTTGCTTTTTTTGCTGCCCATCTCCTGTCATCTGAGCTGTCTAAGCTAATGTCAATTATTTCTGCAAAAGAAAATTAAGTATAATTAAGCAGATAATATCCTAACCAAAACACACATTTGACAGATCAGAATAAGTAGATAACACACTATAGAAGATAACATCATTACTTCATTAACCAAATACAAACCATTCTAACATAATAAATTCAGTTACAGACATATTGTTTTATAGTAGATTAACATCTACTACCATTACATAAGGACCAAAAAACATAACATCATAAAGTAGATTAACATCACTATCCACTCCTAAGATTCCTCTTCCCTATTTTTCTCTCAACAGCAAAATCATTGCTATCTCACTCCAAAGGTCTTACCTTTTAATAGACATCCAAGGATTTAGCATTTGCAAGCCCAAGTACACAATTTGTTATTCGTACATGGAAATGACAATGATGTGTTTTATATGATGCTATTGTAACTTACCTTATAGACCCATGCTATCCCAAAAAGAAGCATATAAGAATAATGAACCCGTGCTTCTACTCTAGCCTTAGAATATGCTTCAGAATCTGTGCTTTTAGCCAATAATACATGCTTAGCCTTTTTAATGTCTGTTCCAAGAAGTTTTACATCACTTTCATTACATCCTGATTGTTGACCCTAAACCTGCCATTTGTCCTTGTACTCTCTGACAAATAGTGTAACATTTGATCAACCACTTAGGTGGTTCTGGAGAGTCATAATCTATCTCCTCGGAAGTGCTAATTTGAGAAGTGTTATATGAGTCTGAGTTGTTGTTGTCTGAGCAACTATCTAAATTCACAACAATGTTTTCTACAAGTTAATAACAAAGTCTGAGCTATGCATACTTAAGGAAATCTTTTCAATTAAAGCTCTGACTAATGTTGACAGCAAAATGGTGTGTGGGTATGGCCTGAGGAATGGGTTTCTACCTATCCTAATATCCTTAGCAAGATCAAAATCAGTTATTTGGTTTTCACAATGAATTCCCAAACACTCCTACATAATATGGCTAATGCATATGGGTCCAAAATTTTAATCCAAACATCCCTAAACTACTATATATGTGTTTAAGAATATAAAGGGATTCAAAAAAGGTTATCATTCTAAGAAACATGAGCAGATAAGCAACACACAGCAACACAATATGCAGCAGTATAAGCTTGAAAAAAAAACATATAATGCGTACTACCTACCCCGCCCACATTAGCCAGAACTAAAAAATAAGCTAAAAAGGAATAAGGAAAAAAAGAAAAACGATAAAAAAGTTACCATTCTAATTTGCCATGTTTAAATTATGGTTAATGAAAAATTGTAGGGATTACTGTAGCTGAACATTTGGTAGGTGAAATGAATTTCATGTGTTTATGAATGGGTGGAAAGTTTAAAGGGGTAGATGGATAGTTTAGGCGGTGTGTGGTAGAAAGAAATAGTGTTGTTAATCATTAATTAATTGTATACAGTTCGAGTTTCTAACTAGCAGTTTTAACTTACCTTACTTATTACAGTATTAGGATATAACCTAGCAGTATTAACTATTTAACCAGTTCTAAACATCATAACTGTCAATTCAGATTATTCAGCAAAACCTTTCATACAATACTATCGATATATAAAGACTAAACAACACCTGAACTTTAATAAACACAAACCTTTCAATTAATTAGGATTATCCCCCAAAACTTCCATACATCAGTTCATACTAATCACAGAACACAAACTGAACATAATACACCCTTAACCACCATAATAGCTACATGCTAGTCAGCACTAACTCTTGACTGTCATTACTAAATAAGTCAGCAGTACACACATATAAACCAAACAGGAAGTAAAAAATCAATAGATAAAATGAAATCCATTCACAAGAGTTATTTTGCATGCAACTTGAGCAAGACAAATGGGGTTTCACTTGGATTTATCGTATCGAAACACCTCCATAAGTCCTTTCGATAGTATTCATCTCATGATTTCATAAACCAACACACGTCAATCTACAAAGGCCAAAACTTTATCCATACATGGTGAATTAGGGTATTAAATTCCATCATCCGACTTCGTCTACTATCTTTGTAATTCATGGGAGGCTTTGTCTAAAAGACAATCAGACAAATTTTTTCTCTTATCGTTCTTTCACAATAAAACCCTTGAAGTGCTGTGATCTAATAAGAAATTGATCAACCTGTGGCTAATTATTCAGCGACCACTGAAACCTAACTTTATCGCTTTCCAAGCCACTCATAATTGTGATAACCCAATCACATTGAAAAGAGGAATTTGGCTAAAACGTAACTATACCCATATCTCTATAAAACACCAAAATAGATGCTTTCTTGTGGTTTGCAACTTCTTTAAGATATCTGCAGGATCGATTGCCTCAACACAAACCCCACTGTTCTGGTAACCTTGCCATCATGACATTATCGTCCGAAAAGATACCAATGATGTATATGCATCGTATTTCACTACGGTGGCACAATGGTCCATATGATATCCACCTTACAGTTTCTGATACACTTTCTTTGTCGATCGCTAACTCTCTCTCCACCTGAATTTCATTACACACACACACAACACACACACACACACAAACACACATATATATATTATATATATATACTATATATATCATAGAAATATAATATATAATAAAATAGTATATATAAATATATATATAATATAATATATATAATATTATATATATAATAAATTTATATATAAGCTTCAAATTTAAGAACATTCCTCCAAAATGCTATTCGTTACCAAGTTTTCTGTTTTCAAAACTTGCTTGTGTCGCCTGAAACAATGTCTTTGATTATTATATTTGATAGAACATTTTAAGTAACGAAATAGACATGTGTTAGTAATACTACTCGAATATACGGTACAATTTTTCAAATGTATTCTAGTATTACATACACATTTGCAATCAGAAAGATTTCCGCAGAAACTTCACTTGTTTTTTTTGGCCGACAATGGCTTTCCTTCCTCATTTTCATAAGTTTCATGTTTCTCAAGATGGGATAGCCTATATTTTTTCCATGAATATATGATAATTCGCTAAAAAACTCTAATATTTCTTTCATCTTCCGCAATAGTCCACCTGAGCATGCAACCCCTCTATGTTTTATTTTTGTTTTCGCGTGTCCTATAATAACCTTTATACAACTTCAAAGCGATACATCCACCTATCTATGGACCAACATATTTAAACCTCCCTAGATTAGGTGCACAGTCAAATGTATCATAAAAATCAAAAAATGAGGAGGAAAGAACTTCTCGATAGGCACATGTCCTAACAGATCTGCTTGCCATCTTAATCTATTCATGCAATATGATTTCTATGCTACAAAAGATTTAAAGAAAAATCAAAACCTAATACAGCATATCTGTGGGTGGGTGCTGATGAACGTATTGCAATGCCAAAAACTCTTGCATTACATGTGATAGTCATCGATTTAAGGCCAATGAGCTCCTATCCTTAGTTGAACCAAATCTAGAAGAAATTTGAACAATACCTTCTGTGACCTGATGTTGTGTAACATTCACAAAGTTGTCTTTTTCAGCATTCGTTAATGTGTAACCTACTGGAGGTAGTGTTGTTTTGTCTTCATCTTGCATAGCAAACAACTCTGGTTTTACCCCTAACTCAGCCAGATCCAATCGAGCATTCAATCCATCTTTCGTCTTTCCCGAAACATGTAGCAGAGTTTTGACTATACTCTCAGCAACATTCTTTTCTACATACATAAAATCAATACAATGTGGAACAGGATTAAGCCTCTAATACTTAAGTTATCGATACCACTATGTTGAATTTCTTCCAATACACAAAGCCGTGTCTTTTACTTGGCTTGAACTACCCTCTTCTTCTGTTGTGTTTCTTTTTTTGTTTTGAATCTTACCACCTCTGCCTCTCGTATCTTCTTGGTTTTCTGATGCATTATTGTTTTGTTCGTTTTCCTTTTCCCTACTTATTTTTAATATGTTTTACCTCGTTGTATATTTGTTCCCCGGTCATTGGAATTGGAGCCTGGAGAAATTCTTGTTGTCCATTAAATGCCTTCTTTTGCTTTCTGAACGGATTGGTATATGGTAGATATCTACCGTGACCAACATAACTTTTACATTGCTTTGGATTAGGTAGAAAGTCTAACACAGTTTGTATCTTTTCCCACATACTACACACCATTGAATCCACTGTACGGGCAGCCAACATCATGTAAATTATGGAGCAGGGTAATCATTTATGTGCCATAATCACAATGGCAATGTATATTAAAGTTATCTTTTGTGGAAGCATCATACGTATCAACCCCTGTCTTCGAATAAGGTATGTAGATCATCAACCAACGGATTCAAAAAAAACATCGATATTAATTACCGGGTATCTCGAAGTTTAAACCGAAAGGTTGATGAAACTTACTTTTCATTACACAACCATGAAGGGAAGGATGTATATACATACAACAGACCAAAAGAACACTGTGATGCCTTATCACGTGTTACTCAACCCCATCACCTATATTCCTACTGTAGATTTTCTTGTATCTTTTCAGGCGATTCGGGGACTTCTCATCTATGTACGCCATGCCTTGAAATTTGTGGGGTGACTTAACCATCATCTTTTATACCCCTCCGTGTCACGTGCCATCTAAATCTTCTGAAATACTTTCCTAACTTAAATAGTCGTATATAGTCTTGGTATGATTGGAAGAGTAACCCACAAACTAGTGCAGGAAAGTTTACGTACACTTTCATGTCTTGTTAACCACCTTCCATCATTGATGTCCCACAAGTCACACGTATCAGATCCTTGTCATTCCTTTCCAGTAAGAGAATAAAAAAAGAATGCAGTTGTTGCTACATACATGTATCTTTTTGTATCCTGATCCCATCATTCTCATTAGTTTTTTGGCCTGATAAGTTTTTTCAACCATTTCGTTACCAGCAGGTAGCATCTTTTTTAACAATCCTAGTAATTCAGTAAAGAACTTATCAGAAGCTCCATACTTACCCTTCAAGTTGAGTAGTTTAACTATTGCGGACAACTTTGTGAAGTCAGGACATCCTTTGTAAAGTGGCTTCTCCGCGTCTAATAATAGTTCTTGAAACTTGGCAAGGTCATCCTCATCAAAACTTTCTTTTGTAGCATTAACCATTTCTACTGTTGCTGGGCCATCTGTTGGAATTTCTAAACCAAAATCCATGTCGAAATCCGTGTCGTCAAGAAACTTTGTTGTAGCATTAACAGGTATTTGGGCAGTTGTTGCTTGCTCATCCTTTTCTCCATGTTTATCCCATTTTGTGTAGCTTAGATCAATCCCGTATTTGAATAAATGGAACTGCACTTCCTCCACTTTATGCTCTATGTAGTTAAAACATGTGGTACACGGACATGGCATCATAAGCTGTTGTTTATTACCTCGTGGGTCGATGTTCCTCATCTTCTGCAAGTTGTGTACTGCATACTTAATAAACGCTTCTACTCCATCAATATATTGTTTCTTGGTCCTACTAGTTCTCATCCAAGACTTGTCCATGCTATTGTTGAGGTCAAATGGTAACATATATATCCTACAAGTCACAAATTAAACCAATATAAGCATCAAAGCATTTGTGTATAATTACAATGGACAGTGGGCAGTGTAGTGGTACTCAAAATTCCCTTTGATCACAATGACTATGTCAAAACAACCCATTAACCCAAACAGTGCCTTATTTCCAGTTGCAACCTCACAAAAAATGATACTCATGTTCCATGGTGGAAGCTTATATGGTATTTACTGCTGCTAAGTGTTTCCCACTATGAGATTATCAGAACTACTACCTGATATACAACACAGATGCTTTTCTATTATGTTGTTTGTCTCATTATTCTAAAAATAACCAAAGTATACACAACCAAACAAGATACCACTTACTAATAGATATTAATGAATAGATGTTACATTTGGGAAAAAAGGAGGTTTATAAAACACTTCATGGAGATGTGGAAAGGGTACACACCAATAATCCCTAAAACTGCTTCTACATATTTTGTCCTTCATTCGGCTCCATAACTTGGGTTGATCGGATCGAATCATTCGGTTAAACGGCTACGTTGTTATCAAGCTAGTAATTGGTTAACTCGATACATGCGTGTGTTACACAAGATCTTGATACAATCTTCTTTAGATTGTTCTTGGATTGTTTTCGTTATACACCCAATTTAGGGTTTTAATGGAGATAATCGTAAGAATTTGATTCTTGTTGGGCTTGATTCAAAAGGTATGTAACCCTAATTAGGTTAATTATTAAGCATGTTATTTGATCCTTTATGTGCTTCCGCTATTCTTATGCTTTGTTGTTATGGTTATTTATTAAATTGTTATGAAAGTATAAAAAACATCAGTGGCATCTCGAGCCATTTTAACTTGTTTATAAATTACCGAACCTAAAATCGATAACTAATATTGTATTGTATTAAATTACATGAAAGGGTTTTATAAAGAAAATTTAGTCGAAAATTTTATTTAAGAAACCATAAAGTACTGTTTGATTAAAGAGATAATATTGACATGCTTAAATTTTATGACATGATGAGGGTTTTCGATCTTTACGGGATAATTGTTATGTGTATTGTGTGGATTCCATGGACAAAACATGCATGTTTCTCAGGGTCATGGGAATATATGGAAAAGTTAATTTGTTACGTGTATATTTTGAAAACTTAATTTTTAGTACGATAAATCTAAAATTCCGGGGGAAGGAAGACTTATATATTGATTCTTGATTGGATATATGTAAGTTAAACTAGAATTTAAAAATTAGCGGTTTTATCGTATTAAAAGGATTTTGCATGTGCTACATGATTATCTTTAAGCATAATAAATTGTTTATGTGTTTATTGTTTAGTCAATTATTTTAATTACTTGTTTTTGTTTATTTAATTATGGCGAATTGTTGTAAACAAAAAGGGTAATTTTTCAAAGAAAATAATATGGACTAAATCAATATAAAAAATTAAGAATTGTTTTGAAGATTAAATAGTTGATTGGTAAATTTTCCTATTAAATTGAATCAAAGGCTCTTCCAATTTGACAAACTGTATGTGGGAAGTTTAAACGCGTCGCTGGTTCGAAACCCGACTAAAGGAAGGAAGTCTAAGCTTCACGCTGAGCCGAATTCTCGGCTTGCTTGTTTTTTTTATGCGTCAAATTGGAGTCACCTACGACTTTTTATAGTACAAATTACTTTAAGGTTGATTTGCCTCAATTCCACATCCGAAACACTAAGTTGAAAGACTTATGCAAAAGTACGGTGTGGACGATAATTGAGGGCACTTCTTTAATTGGTTCATCCAATGCCTCAACCAAACTATGTTTATTTAATCTCCACCTTAAAAATTAATAAAAAGTGTTTTTTATAAACATATGCTATGGAGTTGTATGCTATGATTATCATACATAAATTTTGATTCACTTGTCAAAAATAAAAATGAATACCCTTAAAACTTAAGTCTAATGCCATCTAATTAAAGGACACTTGAAATTATGATTAAGTCAAGTGAGACCTTGGACTATATCGTAATGGAAAGAAACCTATCATGATTGAGTGAGATCTCACATGAATGTGTTTACGTTCTTTAGATTAGAATGACTTAATTGAGTTACTTAGTGAGATCTAGAAACTCAAGGCATTAAGATGGGATGAAACATGTTTACAATGCAACTAGTTTGGCAATGTAAATCCCATAAATATCTAGAAATTGAAAAATGTTTGTCAATTAATTGTTCGACAAGTTACCATGTTGAATACATTCATCACTAGCAGATCAACTGATGTGATGGGTTTATGTCAATATGGGTTCTAGTTTTCAAGGAGATACTATGGTTATATGTATATCACCTGGGTATATTTTATTTTCTTGAAAAATGGTATTATCGAAAATACTAATGATTTTTTGAACTTTTTCTGTAGAAATGGCTCATTCCGACAATAACGCTTTAAGTTCTGCGTTCAAAACTTTCTTTGAACGAGAAACATTGACTGGCCCAAATTTCAATGAATGGCATCGTTCTCTAAGAATTGTCTTGAGAGTAGCTGATACTTATGATTATTTGTATAAGCCTTGTCCTGATCAACCCCCTGAGACTGCAACAGCTGAAGAAAAGGCAGCATGGAAAGCAGAATATAAAAAGCACTCTGATGTGGCTTGTATTATGCTTGGAAAAATGTCACCTGCTCTGCAAAGGCAGTTTGAAAATTATCCACCCCAAAACATGCTGGCTGAACTTCGAAAAATGTTTGAGAAACCTCCTGCTGTAGAAATCTACGATCTAGTAGATGCTCTACATAGTTGCAAACAGGCCCCTGGTAAATCTGTAAGTGAACATGTATTGGAAATGAAAGGGCTCATGGACCAATTACATACACTTGGGAAACCATACGACAATGATATGGCAGTTAACTTAATCAACAGGTCCCTTAACAAGGATTTTGGTGATTTTGTAAGAAACTTCAATATGCATTGCGTGGGGAAGACAGTTACTGAGCTACACGCACTGCTCATTGACTTCGAAAAGGGTTTGAAAGACAAAGCACCTACTCCTCAAGTATTTACAATACAAAAGGGTAGAGATAACAAGCCAAAACCGCAAGCGAACAAGAAGGTCAAAGGCAAGGGTAAGGCTGATAAGAACAAGCAAGTTGTGCCTTATCAACCAAAGCCTAAGCCTAATCCTTTGAAGAGAAAGGAAAATCCTAATAAGGATCAAGCTTGTCACCACTGCCACGTTGCTGGGCATTGGAAGAGGAACTGCCCTCTTTATCTCGAAGAGTTGCGAGCAAATAAGAAGAAGTCTGAGCATAGTGCTGCAGGTTCAGGTAATTTATTTGCAATTGAATTATTCAATCTAACTCACAAATTAAATTCTTGGGTATATGATACGGGATGCGGTATTCATGTTTGTAATACGCTGCAGGGATTTAAAGAAGAAAGGAAACTATCTTATGGGGATCAATATCTGCAAGTGGGCAATGGAACACAAGCAGCTGTTGAAGCCATAGGAATGTTTGATTTAGTTTTACCTTCGGGTTTAGTACTGAAATTAAACAATTGTTATTATGCACCTTCTATTGTTAGAGGTGTTGTTTCCCTTTCATGTTTGTTGGATCTTGGTTTTCATCATACTATTGCTAGTAATGGAATTTCTGTTTTTTAAATGGTATATTATATTTTAGTGCTATATTCGTGAATGGTGTGTTTGAAATTGACATAAATAACAATGTCCCCAAGAATAATAATAATAATTCTATTTTTAGCATCAATAAAAAGAGAAAGTTAGAGTTGGATTCTTCTTATCTTTGGCACTGTAGACTTGCCCATATTGACAAGACTCGCATGCAAAAGCTTCATCGTGAAGGTCTTTTAGAAAATATCGATGAGGAATCATTTGATAAATGCGAATCTTGTATATCTGGGAAGATGACAAAGAAACCTTTTAATAAAAATATTGAAAGGGCTACAGATCTACTTGGTTTAATACATACGGATGTATGCGGACCACTTAGACATGTGTCAAGGAAAGGTGCTAGCTACTTCTTAACCTTTACATAAACATGAGGTATTTGAAACATTTAAGGTTTTCAAAGCAGAAGTAGAATTGCAACTAGGAAAGAAGATTAACCCATATGGAGAGGTGAAAAATACAATAATCCCTAAACTCTA
>BQNB010026974.1:0-54638 GCA_026074375.1 Tanacetum coccineum
TGACAGTGTCAACTGTATTGAAGCCTGCCATAAGAATCACTCAAGTAATAACCCTTGCAAATGGGTTGCATACCATACTTTAAAATACTGTATCTCTGGTAAAATAAGTTGATAACCCGCATGTTAGTAATAAAATATTCAAGTAAAAATATATCACGAGTCTAAAAGAACTCAATTATGATTTACACAAGTTAATGAAGTAAATTGCATAAAATCTTTCAGCATATAGGTATTAAATTAAAAGAAATACAAATGAAGATCATAGAAAAAACAGTCAGTCACTTTGTGGAGTCGGTGGTGTAGCCATAGATGGAGCTCTGTGTATGACTACTTTGTGAAACTGAAGATGCTTGAAAGTTTGAAAATGGTGTGAAGTAAGTTGGCACAGGCATCTTTACCGGCAGATTGGGTAGTGGAGATTGAAAATTAAGAACGCTAAGCGCTTCCCTAATCGAAGGCCTAAAACCACTGTCAGGATGTGCACACCACAACCCGACAATCATCAAACGTTCCATTTCATTCTGATTATAATCTCCTTCGAGTCTACTGTCAGCTGCCTCTAGAACTCTCTGCTGGCCATAAAGATCCCAAACCCATTCCACTATTCTTATTCTACCCTTTTCCGCCTTTAGCTCCATCGGCTTCCTTCCACATGCTATTTCTAATGCCACAACTCCAAAACTGTAAACATCTGTTTCCCTACTGGCTTGACCGGTCATGACACACTCTGGAGCCATGTAACCCATGGTCCCAGCCATGACCGTGGTTTGTGAACCCTTGTCATGGTCAACAAATCTAGCGAGACCAAAGTCACCAAGTTTAGCATTAAAACTTGAATCCAACATAACATTGCTGGACTTGATGTCACGATGTACCACACATTTTTCCCATTCTGCGTGAAGGTAAAGCAGAGCTGACCCTAAACCTTTAGCTATATTGTACCTCACGGGCCATTTTAACATGCTTTTGTTATAAAACAAATGGGAGTCCAAGCTACCGTTTAGCATGAACTCGTATACAAGGAGTAACTCTTTCTGTTCGTGGCACCAACCAACTAGCTGGACTAAGTTTCTGTGACGTAATTGGCTAATGGTTTTAACTTCTGATGCATACTCTTTTATGCCTTGGTGAGATTCACGTGACACCCTTTTGACTGCAACGTATGAGTCCATCTCTTTCACGAATCCTTTATAAACTCCACCAAACCCACCTTCGCCGAGCTTTTCTTGCTCTGCAAAATTACTCGTGGCTCGGGTCAGTTCTTTATATGAAAACTTTTTTGCGCCGGTACCCTTTTCGAATTCACTATCCAACACAAAAGTATCATCTTTAGTTTCAAATCTTCTCTTCCTCCTTAACATAAACAAGCCCAAACCCAACCCTATAAACAAAACAATCCCAACCACCAAACCGATTACTTGTCCACTTTTACTTTTTTCTGGTTTGGGTCCGGGCGTAGGGCTAGCAGCAGTCCCTGGTTCCGGGTCCATTGTGTTCTCATTGATGCCTAAATTTGAACTAAAAGCCCATGTGTATATACTATGTATAACCGCAGTATCCCCGGTTGCTCCCGAAAACCCAAACGTAACCCACTCAGGCAAATGCTCCCTTAAATCAACGATGTAGGAAACCCGCTGGTGCAGACTTCCGCTCCTACCAAAACCTGTGAACACGACACTAAGTTTATTCAAACTAGCATCATACCTTATTACCGCAGTGTATATTTCCCCTTCTTCAATCCTACTCCGCCACGTCAAATTCTTTACCGACTCCATAGAGCTAATATCAATCCCAACATGTTCATTATCCGGGTCCCACTTATTCTTAAAAACATCAAATTCAACAGCAACAAACGGGTTTCTACTAGAGTTTAACGCCTGGTCATCACTAGTGAGTCCTAATGTGCCGCTACTCGTGACATTATCAGGAATTCTGGACCCGTTTGGTGCAAGAAAGAAAGCAAGCCCATCACCATACTTAGAACTATTGAGAGAATTGATTGTGAAAGTGAACCTAGTGGAAAAGTCGCTAAGGTTCCGTGAAGCTTGGTCCCAAAGGTGTAATGGTTCAGAATAAGTGGCTCGACCAATGCTAACTGATGCACTAACATCACGTTGGTTTGTAGTGAGTTGGATTGCATTGTTTGAAGGGTAAGCGTCTCGTTCATATGTTATATCACCGTCGTTTGGGCTGAAACCATTTTTCTGAAATGATAACGAGGCGGCATAAGGAAGTGTATGTAGGAGGATTGGGATGGTAATGAGTAAAAGAACCATAGCCATGTTTGGAAGAAGGTTTAGAGTTCTTGTGGCATACACCATATACTGACTATGTTGGATTTGTGAAGTTTAGCCAGCAACACTCAACTCAGTCAACCATTCATTAAAAAAATGTTGTGTTTTTTTTTCTTTGTAAACATTTAGAAATAGTCAGTTACATGAAGCCGGCTAAATTAGTTGCACTTAAACTTTCAAATGTAGTGATTTTGTATTTGCATATATGGATTCTAACATTATAATGATGCCAAAAAAATGGCAACAACAAACACATTTGGTGACTTGTGATGTTATTTACCAATAAGAAAACTCAGAGGCAACAAAGTGCACCCTAGTTAAAAAAAATGGTTTTCTTACTATGGAAAGAGACTCATAGTCGTCGACATCTTATATTAGTGATGTTGATGGTAAATGAAGGTCGGACCGATGCCCGTGAATGTTATTTCCAAAAATTAAAAGAAAAGAAAGTTAACGAACTTGAAACAGTCATTAGTTGGCTGATAACAGTTATTATAGTTCAAAAAGTTTATATTATTTGCATCGACATAGTTACTCACAATCATTAGTTGGATGATAAAGAATTATATGCATATAAAACAAAATAAAACCCGGTATTTAAAAATGAGATCAAATTGTTCTTATACATAGAAACAATCAATCAGCATGACAATTGGAGGACTTCAATAAACTCAGAGCCGGCTTGAGTGCTTTACCATGAAGTCAGTAAAGCAAAGGATTTGGGCAAGGACGGTGTTGTGTATGATGTAAAAGAGTCCAACAAGTCGAGCTTTTTGGAAAACGTATATACTGCAGTGCCAAAAAAGAGTACTGTTTGGAATGTATTGCTTCTACCTATGAATCCACGCAGCAAGCAACAGCAACCAATATAAGTGAGGACGTCTGTATAATTATTTCCAATAATGTCGTTGAGTGCACTTACTTCAAAATAAACCAATAGACTGCTGCAGTTAACAGCAACTTATGATATCATAGTAGTCGCCTGGAGCTCTAACAATGAAATATTCTCATGTTACTAAACCAACCAATCTTTCAAAAATGGTCAATTTCAAGTTCAGTAAATCACTGATGTGCTCCGAAAACCAACAATTTCATGTTCTTAATTTGATGAAAAATGTAGCAGCAGAAGGCAGCTCGTAGCTAAAACTCAAGATACACCTTTTTAAACAAACATTTAATACCAAGGTTCCTTTCAAAACATACAAAGTTCAGTCACAACTTCGCAAATACTAGTACAGTTAGACATGAATGTAGTTGCATTGGAGGTCAAAGCAACAAATCGTTTTCTATTCTGGTTCACTAAAATCTGTAAATGTATTAACGATTTTAGCATTAATAAAAGTTACTTTTACTGATAAAGCACAGCGAAGTACCAACTGTGTAAACTGAACTCGATAAATTTACTTATCTAACTACAGTTAAATACTGAATTGTAACCAAGTATCCTATTGATGACAACCGATCCTTCAATTCTATTAGATAATAAGTCATTACACTTTTGTTATATCTGCATTGATATCAACAGCCTATTTCGATACCACACTAGATCTTGACCAATAAGATGACATAGCAGGCAGATATTGCAGTCCCAAAGTGGACGCAATTACACACCTAACATTTGAAGATATTCTTCTCAGAGATGTTAATAATGATTGAACCACATTGAGTAAAGAGAGCATGATCCTTCGGTTCAATGGAGTAACAGGTTGAATGTTTGTGGCCTCGAGCCTTTCTCTGAGCTGGGGGATGTCGTGGCGCTGCCATAACGCCTGCCACCGCAGCGTGGCGCCGGCTGCGTGTTACGGCACCTTGTGCTCTAATTTAGAACATATCAATACTCCCTTGTAAAAGGGAAATAAACACACCTTAAATCTGAACCTAAACTCGAACCAAAAATTAAGATTAAGCCAGTCAAACCTAAATCCATGCCCACCCTATATCAAATTCAAAAAAATTGAAGTTATCCCTCCAAAATGTTAAAAGTATCATATCCTTTTTACAAGTTTATGAACTTTGAGGGGTATTCTTGTATCTTTATTTTCTCTTATATATCCGTTATTGCGTTATTTGTCCATCTCCTTTTTTCTCAGGGACCATTCCTGCCTTTTCTGCATTCTTGGCTTTGGATATAAAGGGTTCCTGTGCAGCTAGAGTTGATATAAGTTTTCACACACAAAAAACGCATCTCTCTCTCTCCAAAGTTTGAATCTATCATCAACCAAACGTTTCCTTTTGTAAACGTTTGGTTGTATGTAATAGTTTGGTTCTTAGTTTGATTGATCCTTTGTATTTTCCTAGATAGCATCCGTTTGGGGACTATCTATATTTCCTTTGTATGTTCGAATAGCATCCGTTTGGGGATTATTCTTCTGTTTATATTAATAAGAGATTAAGGGGTGGTTGGTTGTGTTTATTTGAGGCTATTTATTTAACATGGTATCAGAGCTCTAAGGTTTGGGGTTTGAAAATTTGTTGGGGCTTTTCTGATTTTCTATTAGATCTGGGTTGTGTAATTGTAGATCTAAGAAGTATTGTTGTTTGTTGAAGTGGTTTCTGGTTTTTTTGTGATTATTGAAAATTAGGGTTTACTGTTGAAAACCCTAATTTTGGTTTTGATTTGAGGGTTTTGTATCTGGAGTATTTGTTGAACTCAGGAGTGTGTCAATTGTGTCTTGACTAAGGGAATCAAGAATAATTGACTGGTTTGCGATATCAATTGTGGGAATCAAGAACAATTGAGTAGTCTCTTTCGCTGGTCTCTTAAAGCTCTGTAACACCTCTTATCTCTTGCATTTTCTTATTGATATTAATAATATCTGAGATTTGCCCTTGACCTACCACTTAAGTGGCAAGGAAACCTGGGAACTACTTTCAGCTATTATTTTTCTTTATTTGTTCTTTGTTTCTCTGTTGATCATCTTATTTGTCTACTTGTTTTTTTCTGTTTGTTGTGCTTCTGCTTATCATGTTTGGACCTGCTAGTAGTAGTATTGATCAAATTAGTTCTTTAGATGCTGGTAACCCTTTACATTTGTAAACTAATGATAATAGTAGTGGTGCTCTGGTTAATGTTAAGCTTGGTTGTGAAAACTATAGAGTTTGGGCTACTGCTATGAAAATTGCCTTGCAAGCTAGAAATAAAATGGGATTTGTTGATGGAACTTATGTTAAGTCTACTTATGTTACCATTGTGCCTTTATGTAATCAATGGGAAAGATGTAATGCTGTTGTTCTGTCTTGGTTACTAAGTAGTATTTATGAAGATCTCTATTTGAGTCAAGTTTATTCTGAAAATGCTGCCGAAGTTTGGAAAGAATTAAAAGACACTTATGATAAACTTGATGGGTCTATTCTGTTTATCTTATGCAAAAAATTAACAACTTAAAAGAATGGCATCCCCCAGCTCAGAGAATTGGGAAAACATCAACAGTTGATGAAATTTTCCCAATTCAGTTGATGTTTTCCCAAGTCAATTTGATATTCTTACTAAGTTTTCTCCTTGTACTTGTAATGCTAGAACTGAATTGGGAAAACATCAACAGTTGATGAAGTTAATGCAGTTTTTAATGGGTCTAGATGATGTTTATCAGCCTATTAGGAGTTCTTTGTTGACCCAACCTGAATTACCTGATGTTAAGGATGCTTTTGTGATTGTTTGTAGAGAGGAATCTCATAGGGGGCTTGGGTCTACCTGAAACGCCCAATTTTTTTTATTTTAAACATGAACTCTTGAAAACTCATTTCATTTATAACATATAACATGTATGAATCTGTGTACGTTATTAAAATTAGCGGAAGCGTCACTTTTACATGTAAAGGGTCTTATTCCAAACGCCCCTTTAAAAATCGTAATTAAGAAAAGTACATGACTTGTATTATAAAAACTTGTTAATAATAATGACTTGCTTTGGGGCATTCCAAACTAATAACAAATGATGGAAATGAGAAGCTCGTTATCTAACCCACGAGTTACACCATTATAAATCATTACGCCCTATCTAACACATAGCTTGGTCCCATCTTACAAACCTGCAAAACATGAAACTGAGAATGTTAAGTCTATAAGACTTAGTGAGATAACAAAAACTGATTGATCTGAATCATAAACTGAACCATAAGTGCATAAGCACGCTACTGAGTACTTGTGGTACTCTACTAGCTGAGTGCATAAAACACTGTTGAGTGCATAGGCACAATACTGAGTGCGTAAAGCACATACTGATTACGTACTTGACTGGCTAGGTGCGTAAAGCACATACTGACTAAGTACTTGTAGTACTATATTGACTGAGTGCATAAAACACTGGCTGAGTGCATAAGCACAATACTAAGTGCGTAAAGCACATACTGATTAAGTACTTGACTGAGTACTTGTAGTACTATACTGGCTGAGTGCATAAGCACAATTTTAAGTGCGTAAAGCACATACTGATTAAGTACTTTACGGAGTACTTGTAGTACTATACTCGCTGAGTACATAAAACATTGGTTGAGACTATATTTATTACGAAACTGTTTTGAGTCAGGAATTGTTCATACATAATATTCATATATAAATTAAGGTTGAGCTAAATATGACCCAACGGGTCGCCATAAAACTAAATATTACCTAATGATCAACATATACTAAATATGAACCAACGGTTCGTCATGATACTAAATATGACCCAACGGTCAACATATATTGAATATGAACCAACGGGTCGCCATAATAGTAGATATGACCTAACGGTCAACATAATACTAGATATGATCCAACGGTCACCATATACTGAATATGACCCAACGGGTCGCCATAATACTAGATATGACCTCACGGTCGAACATAATACTAAATATGACACAATGAGTCAACATATATTGAATATGACCACGAAAGTCAACATGATACTGAATATAACCACACGGGTCAACATATACTAAATATGACCATACGGGTCAACATGATGCTGAATATGACCACGAAAGTCAACATGATACTGAATATGACCACATAGGTCAACATGTACTGAATATGACCACACGGGTCAACATGATACTGAATATGACCACATGGGTCAACATGTACTGAATATGACCACACGGGTCAACATATACTGAATATGACCACACAGGTCAACATGATGCTGAATATGACAACATGCGTCAACATGATACTGAATATGATCTCATGGGTCAACATGATGCTGAATATGACAACATGCGTCAACATGATACTGAATATGATCTCATGGGTCAACATGATACTGAGTATGACCACACGGGACGACATGATACTAAGTATGACCACACGAGTCCACATGATACTGAATATGACAACATGCGTCAACATGATACTGAATATGACCACATGGGTCAACATGATACTGAGTATGACCACACGGGTCAACATGATACTAAAATGAAAACATGGGTCAAAAGATACTAAATATGACCACACGGGTCAACATGATACTCAATATGGTCACACGGGTCGACATGATACTGATTATGACCACACGGGTCCACATGATACTAAATATGACCACACGGGTCGACATGATACTTGACTTGCATGTTTGACCACTAAGGTCACGTGAATACATCTTGCGTATTACTCGTGACATAACAATACATATAGATATACTAAGCACGCTTAATCTACCACCATCTTGCACTAAACATGAAATGCTCCTATATACGGAGCTAAATTAAACCGTTACTCACCTCGGTTGGCTTACGAATTCCTCGGGCATTCCTTGACTTCCGAGATCACCTAAAAACATAAACATATCATTCTATAGTCATTAGAACTTGCTATAATGTCCGTGCACATGAGCTACATCATTTTTGCCAACTTTTTGCAAAATGGATGTTTGCTGATTTTTGGACAGTCTGCTGTAATTTGCTGTTTTGACCCACTTAAACTTACTTTCATGACCTGGAAATATTTTTTCTAAAAAGTAGACTCTTTTAGCTTTCCGAATATATAAGTCACATCTCCAACGGAGCTATAGTTATTTTTTTATGATTTTCCAAAGTTGGTGTAAATTTTTGCACACCTTGCTGTCCCGTTATGAAACATCACCAAAACGACCCAAAACCCATAATAAGTTATCCCAATCTTTACCAAACTTATATCACAGCTTATTAGACATGTTTAGGTCATTTTCTAACAGGCCTATATGCAATTTCATTAATTTAATCATTAGTTTGGCCTTGTGCCAAACACCACTTTATTAACTATCATAAGCCTCATCTTGATTATAAGCCATGAACTAGCTTAATTCTCTAATCAAATACATCACAACTTCATTAATCTTGAAACATAATCATTATTTAATCCATAATCATGCTAACTTTAAGTATAATCATCAAACTTAGATAAAACTTCTTGGACATGATTAAAATCATCATTAACACCCTTATTAGGCAAAACCCCTAATTTCTACCATGATCATGAAATCTTAACTTGAATTAAACTCATACCTTTGATGAAGAACATGTTAAGAAAGCTCATGATATCTTTTAATTATCATAATTACTCCATAATTCCATCCTAGATAATCAAGATGATGATTTCTTCACCATGAAGTTTTCTAACTTCCTTCTCTTTTCCCTATTACAAAACACGTTCTAAACCACGTGTATATATGAGAAGAATTGCTGGAAATTTGAGGTTATAATGCCATAAGGGCTATTATGGAATTTCATGTTTCTAATTTAACTTTGCACCGTTAGTCCCTACCATTAAGTCTTTTGCACCGTTAGTCCTTTTCATTAACTATTTCCACAAATAGTCCTTATTTCTAATAAAACTTAATGAAAAGACTTTTATTATTTTCTAATGCAATATAAAATTCTATGATTGAAACTTATAAAAATTTAGGTGTTACAACTCTCCCCCACTTATTCTGTTCGTGTCCTCACGAACTACCTCGTGGTGACTATCAGGGCATTTATTAAGTCTGACCACTAAATCTCCCCCACTTAGACTATACTTTTATTTCATTTCTGCTATGTTGACTATTCTATTTGACCATAAGTCTTGCCACAACATCTTCTAAACTTACCTGGTTGCTTACTCTGAGTCTGAATTTAAAACTTCTGAATTTTACCATATATCGAATGCCTAATTCTACGTAAGGAATTTCTAAACCATTTTCTGATTCTGTAAGTTCTGATTGTTCTATTCTACTGAATTTCTGAATACTTAATTTTGGTTACTTGAAACTGGTCATTAAAGACTGATAAAACTTATGATTATCCCATTCATGCATACTTGATTAATTTATCCTGTTTTTGACTAAATTATTATTCTATCTTTCTGAATTCGGTCTCATCGACCCTCATTATTCTGGATACTCCTCGAGACATCTTATGATCCCAATAAATCCATGTTACATGATGTAACTATTATCACGTTGGCAAGACGTCATAATACTCGCATCACTTAAACATGTCTTTATTGCCATCATACTCTACCTTCGATTCATTAATTAAACTATCAGCTTAGAATCATGTTCTGCTATCATGTTAATCTACTGCTAACTATGTACTTTTGTTCATGCATTCTGTTACTAATCGCATACTGGTGTGATAACATGACTACTGATTATACCATACTATGCATGCTAAGTCTGATTCTGACATTCTGCACTTCTTAACATGATATTTTGTTTCTGATATTCTGGTTCTAATCATGATTCATGCTGCTTTATTTCTTTCATTTGACTGTCTAACATGTACTACACATGATTTCTGAATTCTATCCTATACGAGGATACTAAGCATAGTCTAATAATGCACTTAACCTTGTGCATTCTAACTCTGTTTCGCTTACTGAGCGACTATTTCGCTACGGTTATGACATGATATACGCTATAAGTAGCTCTAATTCATTCTGGCTACATCTGCTATCATGGCATTTTTAATCATGCATTACTACTTTCAAGGCATTCTAATTTGCTAAACATGATTTTGATTCATTTCTAAACATACTTATGAATTTTGAACATACTAAAATACATAATTATAATGCAACATATAAACATTTAACACATGCGTAAACTTCCCGAGATATCTCATGATCTCGATAACTTCATGCCATATCATCTGAATATTATAATGTTGATCAGGCGTCATAATAATCACATCATATAACCACGAACTTATTGCTATCATAATTTACCCCAAGTTACAAAACTAAAATGTATCATATAACTGCACATGATCCGATCTGAATACTGACTAGTACAGTTACACTGATAATGCACGAAAATTCTATATGCTTTCTATATCGTGGATATCTTATTCACAATCTAAATCTGATTCATGATCTAAATCCTTACATGAAATCTAAAAACATGTTATGCACTACATCACTATACATGATTCACGTGATCTGGTATATACAACTAATCACATGAACATATGTGCATCGCAAAACATGAACTGCTTAGCTGATAAACATGAGCCAAATAGCTACAATCCTGATAATCATAATCCATGTACTGATAAACATATCAACATCTGATGCACCCAACTCTGTATTCAATATCGAGCAATCGGTTTAAGTCTAAGCATCCCCTACTAATGGTGGATACTTAAATCTCTCAAACCATCATCGCTCTGATGCCAACTTGAAACGCCCAGATTTTTTTTTATTTTAAACATGAACTCTTGAAAACTCATTTCATTTATAACATATAACATGTATGAATCTGTGTACGTTATTAAAATTAGCGAAAGTGTCACTTTTACATGTAGGTCTTATTCCAAACGGCCCTTTAAAAATTGTAACTAAGAAAAGTACATGACTTGTATTATAAAAACTTGTTATTAATAATGACTTGCTTTGGGGCATTCCAAACTGATAAGAAATGATAGAAAGGAAAAGCTCGTTACCTAACCCACGAGCTACACCATTTTAAATCATTACGCCTCATCTAACACATAGCTTGGTCCTATCTTACAAACCTGCAAAACATGAAACTGAGAATGGTAAGTCTATAAGACTTAGTGAGATAACGGAAATTAATTGATTTGAATCATAAACTGAACCATAAGTGTATAAGCACGCTACTGAGTACTTGTAGTACTCTACTAGCTAAGTGCATAAAATACTGGTTGAGTGCATAGGCACAATACTGAGTGCGTAAAGCACATACTGATTACGTACTTGACTGGCTGGGTGCGTAAAGCACATACTGACTAAGTACTTATAGTACTATACTGGCTGAGTGAATAAAACACTAGTTGAGCGCATAAGCACAATACTAAGTGCGTAAAGCACATACTGATTAAGTACTTGACTGAGTACTTGTAGTACTATACTGGCTGAGTGCATAAAATACTAGCTGAGTGCATAAGCACAATACTAAGTGCGTAAAGCACATACTGATTAAGTACTTGACTAAGTACTTGTAGTACTATACTGGCTGAGTAAATAAATACTGGCTGAGACTATATTTATTACGAAACTGTTTTGAGTCAGGAATTGTTCATACGTAATATTCATATATAAATTAAGACTGAGCTAAATATGACTCAACAGGTCGCCATAAAACTAAATATTACCTAATGGTCAACATATACTGAATATGAACCAATGGTTCATCATGATACTAAATATGACCCAACGGTCAACATATATTGAATACGAACCAACGGGTTACCATAATAGTAGATATGACCTAACGATCAACATAATACTAGATATGATCCAACGGTCACCATATACTGAATATGATCCAACGGGTCGCCATAATACTAGATATGACCTCACGGTTGAACATAATACTAAATATGACACAATGGGTCAACATATATTGAATATGACCACCAAATACAACATGATACTGAATATAACCACACAGGTCAACATATACTAAATATGACCATACGGGTCAACATGATGCTGAATATGACCACGAAAGTCAACATGATACTAAATATGACCACATAGGTCAACATGTACTGAATATGACCACACAGGTCAACATGATACTGAATATGACCACATGGGTCAACATGTACTGAATATGACCACACGGGTCAACATATACTAAATATGACCACACAGGTCAACATGATGCTGAATATGACAACATGCGTCAACATGATACTGAATATGATCTCATGGGTCAACATGATACTAAGTATGACCACACGAGTCGACATGATACTAGTATGACCACACGGGTCCACATGATTCTGAATATGACAACATGCGTCAACATGATACTGAATATGACCACATGGGTCAACATGATACTAAGTATGACCACACGGGTCAACATGATACTGAATATGACCACATGGGTCAACATGATACTAAGTATGACCACACGGGTCAACATGATACTAAAATGAAAACATGGGTCAAAAGATACTAAATATGACCACACGGGTCAACATAATACTCAATATGGTCACACGGGTTGACATGATACTAATTATGACCATACGGGTCCACATGAAAATATGACCACACGGGTCTATATGATACTCAATATGGCCACACGGGTCGACATGATACCTGACTTGCATGTTTGACCACTAAGTACATGTAAATACATCTTGCGTATTACTCGTGACATAACAAGACATATAGATATACTAAGCACGCTTAATTTACTACCATCTTGCACTAAACATGAAATGCTCTTATATATGGAGCCAAATTAAACCGTTACTCACCTCGGTTGGCTTACGCATTCCTCGGGCATTCCTTGACTTTCGAGATCACTTAAAAACATAAACATATCATTCTATAGTCATTAGAACTTGCTATAACATCCGTGCACATGAGCCACATCATTTTTGCTAACTTGTTGCAAAATGGATGTTTGTTGATTTTTGGACAGTCTGCTGTAATTTACTGTTTTGACCCACTTAAACTTACTTTCATGACCTGGAAATGTTTTTTCTAGAAAGTAGACTCTTTTATCTTTCCGAATATATAAGGCACATCTCCAACGGAGCTATAGTTATTTTTTTATGATTTTCCAAAGTTGGTGCAAATTTCTGCACACCTTGCTGTCCCGTTTTGAAACATCACCAAAACGACCCAAAACCTATAATAAGGTACCCCAATCTTCACCAAACTTATATCACAGCTTATTAGACATATTTTGGTCATTTTCTAACAGGCCTATATGCAATTTCATCAATTTAATCATTAGTTTGGCCTTGTGCCAAACACCACTTTATTAACTATCATAAGCCTCATCTTGATTATAAGCCATGAACTAGCTTAATTCTCTAATCAAATACATCACAACTTCATTAATCTTAAAACATAATCATTATTTAATCCATAATCATGCTAACTTTAAGTATAATCATCAAACTTAGATAAAACTTCTTGGACATGATTAAAATCATCATTAACACCCTTATTAGGCAAAACCTCTAATTTCTACCATGATCATGAAATCTTAACTTGAATTAAACTCATACCTTAACATGTTAAGAAAGCTCATGATATCTTGTAATTATCATAATTACTCCACAATTCCATCCTAGATAATCAAGATGATGATTTCTTCACCATGAAGTTTTCTAACTTCCTTCTCTTTTCCCTATTACAAAACACATTCTAAACCACGTGTATATATGAGAAGAATTGCTGGACATTTGAGGTTATAATGCCATAAGGGAAATTATGGAATTTCATGTTTCTAATTTAACTTTGCACCGTTAGTCCCTACCGTTAAGTCTTTTGCACCGTTAGTCCTTTTCATTAACTATTTTCCACAAATAGTCCTTATTTCTAATAAAACTTAATGAAAAGACTTTTCTTATTTTCTAATGCAATATAAAAGTATGATTGAAACTTATAAAAATTTGGGTGTTACACTACCTCTGGGGTTCAAAAACCCTAGGTTAGCTCCTTGTTGCTAGAACTGTTGATAATAATCATAAGGGTCAAAACAGAAACAATAACAGTTTTAACAATAATAATAATGGGACCAACAGAACTCAGTATAACAATTTTAAGAATAACAATAATGGGACTAACAGAACTCAGTATGATTCCTTAAGTTGCAAAAACTGTGGTATGAAAAGGCATACCATTGACAGATGTTTTGAGATAATTGGTTATCCCACTGGTTTTAAGAAAAACTCTAATGGAAATTTTTGCAACAACAATAACAAGGGGTTTTCTAATAGTAATAACAGGGGTGGTTCAAGTAATAATGTTGAGGTTCAAACACCAAATGTCTCTTTACCTTTAACTAATGATCAAATTGCAAAGCTAATAAGTTTAATAGGTGAAAAAGATAATTCTGGTGTCCAAGCTAATATGGCAGGTATAAACTTTAGTTTCTTTAATGCTAATGTGTTTTTAACAATCATTTTTATAAGTTCTTTAATGCTAATGTTAAAATTGATAGGGTTAACTTTCATTTTGGGTGGATCATTGATTCAGGGGCAAACCAACACATAAGTAACTCTACTAAAAATATGACTAATGTTGTTGACATATCTGAATTAAACATTACTGTTGGTCATCCAAATGGAACCATTGCTAAAATAAATCATGTTGGTAACCTGAAACTTACTAATAATGTGGTATTGTTTGATGTGTTGGTTATACCTGAATACAATGTTAGTTTACTGTCTATTAACAAGATGATTAAGGATAGTAAATTACATGTTGGCTTTAATGAACATGATTGTGTTATTCAGGATTTAAAAAAAGAGTTCTGTCATTTGACTGTCTAACATGTACTACACATGATTTCTGAATTCTATCATATACGAGGATACTAAGCATAGTCTAATAATGCACTTAACCTTGTGCATTCTAACTCTGTTTCGCTTACTGAGCGATTATTTCGCTACTGGTTATGACATGATATACGCTATAAGTAGCTCTAATTCATTCTGGCTATATCTGCTATCATGGCATTTTTAATCATGCATTACTACTTTCAAGGCATTCTAATTTGCTAAACATGATTTTGATTCATTTCTAAACATACTTATGAATTTTGAACATACTAAAATACATAATTATAATGCAACATATAAACATTTAACACATGCGTAAACTTCCCGAGATATCTCATGATCTCGATAACTTCATGCCATGTCATGTGAATATTATAACGTTGATCAGGCGTCATAATAATCACATCATATAACCACGAACTTATTGCTATCATAATTTACCCCAAGTTACAAAACTAAAATGTATCATATAACTGCACATGATCCGATCTGAATACTGACTAGTACAGTTACACTGATAATGCACAGAAATTCTATATGCTTTCTATATCGTAGATATCTGATTCACGATCTAAATCTGATTCATGATCTAAATCCTTATATGAAATCTGAAAACGTGCTATGCACAACATCACTATACATGATTCAAGTGATCTCTTATATACAACTAATCACATGAACATATATGCATCGCAAAACATAAACTTCTTAGAAAAAAAAAATTTTAAAAAAAAAATAAAAAAAAAAAAAAAAAGAAAAAAAAAAACCTGAATAAACCATGAGCCAAATAAACTAAATCCTGATAATAATAATCCATTGTACTGATAAAACATATCATCGTCTGTTGCACCTAACTCTGTATTTAATATCGAGCACAGAAATCCGGTTTAAGTCTATGATCCCTACTAATGGGTAGATACTTAAATCTCTCAAACCATCATTGCTCTGATACCAACTTGAACGCCTATATTTTTTTTAAACATAAACTCTTGAAAAATCATTTCATTTATAACATAACATGTATGAATCTGTATACGTTATTAAAATTAGTGGAAGCGTCACTTTTACATGTAAAGGGTCTTATTCCAAACGCCCTTTTAAAAATCGTAACTAAGAAAAGTACATGCGTATGTAGTTTATAAGAGTGTGTTGTTAGATAGTATAAACTTTGCAGTTGGGGCATTCCAAAACTGTTAAACAAATGATGGAAATAAGAGCTCGTTACTAACCCATTGAGCTACACCATGTTAAACCATGCCCCTTATAAACACATAGTTTGCGGAGCGGTCCCATACTTACAAACTGCAAAACATTAAAATCTAGAAACGGTAAGTCTATAAGGACTATAGTGAGATAAACAGGGGGGGGAAAGAAACTGATTGATCTGAATCATAAACTGAACCATAAGTGTATAAGCACGCTACTGACTGAGTACTTGTAGTACTCTACTAGCTGAGTGCATAAAACACTAGCTGAGTGCATAGGCACAATACTGAGTGCGTAAAGCACTGATTACTTACTTGACTGGCTGGGTGCATAAAAGAACATATGACTGAGTACTTATAGTACTATACTGAGCCTAGAGTGAATAAGCACATTATAAGTAAGTAAAGCCATTCTGATTAAGTACTTGACTGTACTTGTAGATACTAGTTGGCTGAGTTAATAAAAAACACTGGCTGAGACTATATTTATTTACAGAACTATTTTGAGTCAGAATTGTTTCATACGTAAATATTCATATATAAATTAAGGTGAGCTAAATAATGGACCAACGGGTCGCCATAAAACTAAATATTACCTAATGGTCAACATAGACTGAATACGAACCAACGGTTCGTCATGATTCTAAATATGACTCAACGGTCAACATATATTGAATACGAACCAATTAGTCGCCATAATAGTAAATATGACATAATGGTCAACATAATACTAGATATGATCCAACGGTTACCATATACTGAATATGACCCAACAGGTCGCCATAATATTAGATATGACCTCACGGTCGAACATAATACTAAATATGACACAATGGGTCAACATATATTGAATATGACCACGAAAGTCAACATGATACTGAATATAAGTGCTACTACGGGTTGAAAAACATATACTTAGAAATATGAACATATGAGTCAACGAATGAGAGGAGAATATGACCATAAAAGTCAACATGATACTAAATATGACCACATAGGTCAACATGTACTGAATATGACCACACGGGTCAACATGATACTGAATATGACCACATAGGTCAACATGTACTAAATATGACCACATGGGTCAACATATACTGAATATGACCACACGGGTCAACATGATGCTGAATATGACAACATGCGTCAACATGATACTGAATATGATCTCATGGGTCAACATGATACTTAGTATGACCACACAGGTTGACATGATACTGAGGATGACCACACGGGTCCACATGATACTGAATATGACAACATGCGTCAACATGATACTGAATATGACCACATGGGTCAACATGATACTAAGTATGACCACACGGGTCAATATGATACTAAAGTGACAATATGTGTCAACATGATACTAAATATGACCTCATGGGTTAACGTGCTATTAAATATATTAACATGGCTGAACATGATACTCAATATGATAACATGGTTCAAAAGATACTAAATATGACCACACGGGTCAACATGATACTCAATATGGCCACACGGGTCGACATGATACTGATTATGACCACACGAGTCCACATGATTCTAAATATGATAACATGGGTCAAAAGATACTAAAAATTACCACACGAGTCAACATGATACTCAATATGGCCACACGGGTCGACATGATACATTGATGTAGTAAATATGAATAGAGATAGATGGGTCAAAAGAGTTACTAAAAATGACCACCCCCACGAGTCAACATGATATCAATATCGCCACACCAATTCTATCTCTAGGGGCGACATGATACTGATTATGACTACACAGGTCCACATGATACTAAATACGACAACATGAGTCAAAAGATACTAAATATGACCACACGGGTCAACATGATACTTAATATGACCACACGGGTCGACATGATACTGATTATGACCACACGGGTCCACATGGTATTTAATATGATAACATGGGTTAAAAGATACTAAAGATGACCACACGGGTCAACATGATACTCAATATGGCCACACGGGGACGACATGTACTGGATTATGACCACAGGTCCACATGATACTATAATATGTTAACATGATAACTTGGTGCATGTTTTTGACACTATGGTTATGTAAATAGACACCTTGTGTATTACTCGTGACAATAACAAGGACATATAGATATACTAAGCCGCTTAATCTACTACCATCTTGCATAAACATGAAATGTTTTTTTATAATCTCCCTATATACGGAGCTAAATTTTAACTATTACTCTACCTCCCCCCCCCCCCCCCTCGGTTGGCTTACGCATTCCTCGGGCATTCCTTGAATTTTGAGATCACCTGAAAACATAAACATATCATTCTATAGTCATTAGAACTTGCTATAATATCCGTGCACATGAGCTACATCATTTTTGCTAACTTTTTGCAAAATGGATGTTTGCTGATTTTTAGACACTCTGCTGTAATTTGCTGGTTTGACCTACTTAAACTTACCTTCATGACCTGGAAATATTTTTTCTAGAAAGTAGACTCTTTTAGCTTTCCGAATATATAAGGCACATCTCCAACGGAGCTACGATTTTTTTTATGATTTTCCAAAGTGGGTGCAAATTTCTGCACACCTTGCTGTCCCGTTTTGAAACATCACCAAAACGACCCAAAACCCATAATAAGCTATCCCAATCTTCACCAAACTTATATCACAACTTATTAGACATGTTTAGGTCATTTTCTAACAGGACTATATGCAATTTCATTAATTTAATCATTAGTTTGGCCTTGTGCCAAACACCACTTTATTAACTATCATAAGCCTCATCTTGATTATAAGCCATGAACTAGCTTAATTCTCTAATCAAATACATCACAACTTCATTAATCTTGAAACATAATATTATTTAATCATAATCATGCTAACTTTAAGTGTAATCATCAAACTTTGAGAGATAAGAACGTTGACATGTTAAATCTCGATACCTATGTCATAATTATTAGGCAAAAGCCCCTAATTACTACCGCTGATCATGAAATCCTAACTTAAATTAAACTCATACCTTTGATGAAGAACATGTTAAGAAAGCTCATGATATCTTTTAATTATCATAATTACTCCACAATTCCATCCTAGATAATCAAGATGGTGATTTCTTCACCATGAAGTTTTCTAACTTCATTCTCTTTTCCCTATTACAAAACACGTTCTAAACCAGGGTATAATTTAGAGAAGGATTGCCTGGCACCATTTAAGGGTTATAATGCCATAAGGGCAATTCTGGAATTTCATGTTTCTAATTTAACTTTGCACCGTTAGTCCCTATTGTTAAGTCTTTTGCACCGTTAGTCCTTTTCATTAACTATTTTCCACAAATAGTCCTTATTTCTAATAAAACTTAATGAAAAGACTTTTATTATTTTCTAATGCAATATAAAAGTCTATGATTAAAACTTATAAAAATTTAGGTGTTACAGGTGTAGTTGTTTTTTGTCTTTAATTTGCAGGTTATATTTGATAAGGAAAAGCCCGAAAGTTCTTTGGTTTTTCGCGTGGAAGATTCTTGGATGACAATTTAGTCGGTTTATCTTGTTTCTTCTCCAATATTGAGCAAAACCAGGAGAGTACTAGTTTCCTTTGCTTTTTCTTATTTTCCTTTATTCGTTTTTCGGGTACTTGTAAAACATTAGGGACAATGTTCAAAATAAGTGTAGGGGGGGAATAAACCCTTAGAAACTATTCCTTCAATTGCATTGGCTTTGTCCTTAAAAAGATGAGAAATATACTGAAACGTAGCATAGACGGTAATTTTGACCCAAATTTAAAGTTTTTTATGGCACATACCGTCAAAAACTTAGTGTTAATAGCGTCTCATTGGATAGGAGTTATATTACTAGCACAAAAACCCTGCCACTCAAAAATTTCACCTCAAAAATATGAGGTTCGCCTTTAGATCTTTAGGAATTAAAACATCCATCTTTGATGTTTTTAGATAATTTTAACCTTTAGCTTGCTCGAGTTAAGGATTTGAGCAATCGCATGTGTCTCGTTCATGGATTTGATCGAGCATGTGTGGTTTTGTCGCTTTTTCTAGAGCATTAGTATCAGTTAAAATTATGAGAGTGTACCGGTAGTATATTATGTTCTAGAACTTGTTTTAGTGATGCATCCCAAGACTGCTAGTGAGATTGCATTCGTGTGATTAGGATTTGCTACATGATAAGAGGCATTAGGATAAACCCCTATTTTAAAGCTGTATTTTGTATTGTTATTATGGTCACCTCGATCATATAACAATCCCCACACCCTTGCTTCACACTTATTTTTAATGCAAGATACCCCTAGTACACCCTTCTGAGGCTATCCTTTTCGCGGTTCTCGTAATTTTCCAGTAGATTCCGGATTATTAATGAAGAGCATTGCTTACACCCTACCAAAATGTTACACCCAAATCGCCTTAGCCTTCCTTGTATGTACTCATTTTTAGTACATTATTGTTATCACATTTGTAAACCCTAGTTAATTGTTTACTTGAGTACATAGTTCCTAAGTCGAGTCTTTTATTAGTGTACACATTTTTGGAACGATTGAGATTCATGGTATTTTTTATTTTTATGGAGAAATGGGGAATAAGTCAAATTATTACCCCTATACGAGCTTATTGTACTCCATGTTTGTTGATCCTTCTAATTCGGGTCATTAGTTAATTTATGTATTGAGTATTAAAAACTCAAGTGTAGGGGTGCATCTATAAACCCAAGTCATGTATATGTTTATTTATGTTTCAGCAAGTGGCAGGGCAAAAGTGTACGAAAAAAAACAAAAAAGTAAAAAAATAGAAAAAAAAATAATGTACGGGCTGCCATTTTGCTTATGTTTATGTTTATGTTCAAGAAAGTGTCAAGAAAATAAAAAGAAAGAGTTTGATGTAGAGTTTCTATATCTTTATCCTAGTGTGGTCGAGTCTTGGCTTAGCAACACCTTATATATGTATTCTTGTGAATGATTGACTTGCCACCAGTAAATTCCCCAAATATCCTCAATCGTGTTTCCTTTACCCTACACCTATACATCACAACCCTTTGAAATACCTCTTTGATAGTAATTCCTAGGTGCTTACGCCAATACGGTAGAGGTTTGATCCTTTATCAAGCTTATGGTAATTTATATGCTATGACAGGTAAAAAATATTATTTTCCTGTTTCCCATATTGTTGTAATTCATTATACACCTGAGAGAAAGAGAGAATCCCAACACTTATGTGAGGTGCTAGTATATAATTTATATGCTTTTAATTACGAGGTCTAATTGGTTGTGCCGTGAATTATCTTTATTGAGTAGGTTAAATACCTCCGATATTGCTATTGACTAGGTAGAAAAGCTCATTTGCTTGAGGACAAGCAAATCCCAAGTGTAGGAGTATTTGATGAGGTGTCATTTTATACACTTTTTTGGGGTCATTTAATCCCCTAAATCATGCAAATATGCCCAAAATACGTGCTTATACATTTTTTTTGTGTTTTTAGCACTTGGATGGCATTAGGAGGAAATACATATGACTTGGACTTAATTTGGAAAGAAATGGATGAGAATTCAACTCTACACGAAATTTGATATCAAGAGGGCATACAGTGCGTGGAGACGGCGTCACAATTCCTTGCGACAGTGTCAGAAGGTTCAAGCGATGGCGTCAGAGATTTTTGAGACGACGTCTGAAGTAGCCGACTTAAAAAAGCCCATAGAAGATTCGGCGGGGCAATGACGTCGCAATTAACAAGCGACGTCGTCGCGATGATTTTCCTATATATACAAACCCTAGTTTTTGGTTTTAAAGGGTGGAATTCATGAGGAATATTTAAGGAACAAATTTTATCAGTCTTTAGGTCGTTTTTAGGGTTCTCAAACCCTATTGTATCCATCATTTCTCCATGTTTAATTAAAGTGAAGTTCTTTTTCCCTTTAATCTTTTGATATGTCTATGTATTGTTTGATTAATTGTTCTTCGCTTTCAATTAACACGTTAGGCTAAATTTGTTACTGTTTGCTAATGATTGCATGAAACTTGGTTTGTAATTCCTTTTACTATTGCTTCTTGTTGGTGGTATGCACGTTAGGCTCTAGAAAACTAGCTTCTTAATTGCTTGCGAAGACTTCTAGGGAAACTTGATTGTGTAGAAAGGATACCATCGCAATAGTCTTCATACTACCTTTCCCTAATATGGTTGATCACCTTTTAAGTGTTTGAATGTGTGTAATACATTCTTAGGAGCCTTGTAATAGTCTTCATACTACCTTACTTGTGCTTGTCTTAATGGAGTATTACATAGACGGCGGGTTCGTGCAATTCGTTCATGAATTAGGAAATACTTACACATTACACCGCAAGAGTGATGAGCAATAGCATTAGGAAGAGAAAACTAAGGAGTAGTGCATGATTAAGTGAACACATTTGTTTACCTATACGAGTTTCCACATAGTTAGATTAGTTTAAAAGTAGATTAGTAGTTAATTAGCTTGAATCAAACCCCCTTCAAACCTGAGATTTTACTTGCTTGTTTAAAAATATAAAAATAATCTTCTCTCAACCTTAGACCTTAGTGACATTTGATTCGAGCCTACCCAAACTATTTCCCTAGAGAATGATAACAACTCCCGAGTATCGCCTATACTACACTGCAACGATTAGGTACGCTTTCTAAGGGATTGTAAAACTTTGGTTTGCAATCAATGCTCATCATTTCTACACCCTCAGACTCTCCTATATTAACTACCTTCTTTTCTAACAATATTGTTCAAAATTTCCAAAAAAATTCTGATGATGAGGCTGATGAGAGATCCAGCGAGGAGTACCTCATAGACCTAGAGTTAGAGTTTCATGAGAGGGCCCTTTTGGTAAATGCAAAACGTTTTATCAAAAGGAAAAACAATTTTTCTAGTCAAAAAGCAAATGAAGACACTGAATGTTACAAATGTGGCAAAAAGGTCATTTTACAAGAGATTGCTTTTCTAAAACGTCTGAACCCTCTTATAAATATTCAGTGTCAAACTCTTCTTCTGTGTCAAAAGGTTTTCAACCCAAGTTTACACCAAAACTCATTCAGTCTTCACAACATGCTTAGAGTAGTCAAAGTGAACCAAAGTTTCAAAAGGATTACAAGGCTGAATACAAAAAGATGAAAGCTAAACTTTCACTCCTTGAGGTTAGTCCCTCTACTTCTCAGTCTCCAACACCCTTTCAATCAAAGAATAAAGGCTAGTTTCTGAAACATTCGATTAGGATGAGGAAGAAGTATCCAATGATGAGGAGATGACATATGTCAAGGTACTAATAGGTCTAGCAGATGATGAACTTGCTGTGGGGATAATCATTCTTGTAATGGTGAATGGATCGACATCACCATGAGGAAGGTAAATATTCTTCTTTCTATGGATGCGGATTTTGATTGGCAGACTTACCTCAAATATATAAACATTGACCTAAAGTTTGTTGAAGAGTAGAGACTTAACCTGTTATCAAAATATAACAAGATCGTTTTTAAATTAAATAAGTGTAGAGATGATCTACTTATCTTTAAACAAGCAAAGCTTGATGCAGTCACTTTTCAAATTTAAAACACTGAACTTACAAAGTTAAATCATGCTCTTCAAGAACAACTAAAGGAAGAAATAAATGCCAATGAAAAATGGTTAAATAGTTCGAAAAAGGTAAGTCAATGCATCATTGAGCAAATTCCAAACCAAAAAGAAGAAAATTCTTGGAGGTAAACATCTCACTGAATCATCATTCAAAAATGATGTTAAAGATAACCCTTTCATACCTACCTCCTTGGATTATGACTATGAAATGGTTCCAAAATCCAAAGACTGAATTGAGAGACACAACCTTGATAACAAACTTCCAAACTTTAACACTAGAAGAATTCTACTTCCTGAAAGTCAAGTTGTCAATGAGTGTCTACAACTCACTGAGACAGCTTCTGACCTTAAGTCTTATAAAGAGTCAGGATCAGAATCCCTAACACCTCTACCTCTACCAAAAATCTTTAAGGAGCTTATCCAAGCTTTGAGGTAATGCCATTGACTTACCAAGATCACTCTCCAAGGGAAAGACTTGGTTTGGGTACCATGAAACGCACAAAGCCTAAAACAGAAGAATCTTCAAGTAAGAATGTTTCAGGACCCGTCCCTGTTTGTGATACTAAACCAGTCACTTCTTCAGTTCCTACTGAAGTCAAGATCAATGACCAAGATTCCAAAATTTATGAACTGACCAAGCTGGTTTAAATATTAATGTTGTCATAAGTACAAATCTTGAAAAGTTATGAACATCGTTGAAGAACTTTGAGAGATTTTGCTTAAATTGTGAAGTACCATTGTTGTTCTGTAGCACAATAATATCCTGTGAGAATTGCAGATTACATCTCAACCTTTAAACTCTCTGGCTAACTTACCAACCTCGTATTTTGTCGGCTATTGTTGTGACCACATGGTGAAGTAAACCCGATATACCAAACTTGAAAATGAAGTAAAATCCTCCATATTTGTTACTTAAGCTTGCACTGTTTTTGATTAAAGAACGGCGCAGAAGCAAACCTCTAAGTACCTTATACCGAACATCAAAAGTATAAGAAGTACAAAACCTCTTAAAATTATCCACAATGTCATATGCGTGTGACACTGAGTACTACAACGTAACTCCTTTAAGTGATAGTTAATCAGGTCTTCAACCAACCACCCCGACTACTGGAAACTAGATAATCCAAGTCTTAATCATAAGCTTTATAAGTTCAAGAAAGTCATCTACCGATAGATTGGGTTTCAAGAAAAGGGGTAGAAAGTAAAAGGAAGTCTCGATGATGAAATAAGTAGATGCCTTCGTGAAACCCACTTCAATCTCAAATAAGGGATACCAAATCAACTTCGTGATCACTTGTCATTTACGAAACCGAATCAGAGATAGCCGTTGTCGTTTAGTAAAATCTTGTATATAGGATCGTTATAGCATTAAGTGTTTTGTTTGCTTTGGTGTTTTGATTGAATGTTGTTAAACTAGGACAAAAGTTGTAATGAATTGTCGTTAACGGATGAACATTGTCTAGATAACGTTGAATTCTCTAAGTTAGTTAACTCATCCAAATTGAGTCTGGATTCTAAACCAAATGGCAAGAACACTAACAAATCAGTCAGACTAAAACCCTTCAGAAAGTTAGGCTAAAATGTGAACTGTGTCATTATACCAATCATTTAACTGATGATTGTTATAGGATTCTCTACTGCATGAAATCCTAGAAAGAGGATCATAGGACCTTAGATCATGATATGTATGTTGCATTACTGAAAAGTATTAAAAACTACAAGGCACAACCTTATTAGTATGCCTCTCCTTCCAAATAGACCCTAAAAGCTAAGGCAAAGCCTTTTCCACCATGCACTCATTGTGGCTTCAACGACCATCGTCCTGATGATTGTCGAAATTATCCTGAGTGTGAAATATGTGGAAGTTATGACCATTTTACCTCAGGACACAATCATGTCATTCTAGTCAGAGGAGGATTACTAGTTGAGTCCTCTCAGTCTAATGATTCATCCATTGGTGTAAGCTACACTACTTGTGGAAGTAATGTGCACTCAACCACCGACCATAATGATTTTAAGCATTTTAAGAGAGGTGAGAAAATTCAGGCTACGAAAGCTAGAGAGCCCACAAAGAGGTGGGTTCACAAGAGAAACTAACCAAATTTATTATTTGTGTACGTTAACATATAATATTCACTAAACTAACACGATCCGGAGGTCAGGGAGGATAAAAGTAATAAGTTTCCATTTATTAGATTATAGAGAGAAAGGAAAGAGTATGTGTGTTTCTAGAGAGAAGGAGGAGAAACACACACATACACACACTTTATGAGATACAAATGATTATCCTCACCCTCCTATGGAAGTATAGGAGGGTATATATAATCCTTGATATGCCTAACTATCATCTAATGACATAACTAGTCCTTGCGTATCCGACTATATGTAAACTAATGTAATTCCGTATTAGTCTTCATATTTTAAGGCTAACAATCTTCCCCCAATATGTAGACATATGGAATTACTTACAATGTTTTTAACAAGTACAAAATACAACATAATGAAGTCTTCTAAAGCGCTTCCGATGCGGAAGATGACGTCTTTATCTTCTAGTCTTGATACTTGTACTCTAGCTTGGATCTTCTGTATCTTTACTTGTTTTGGAATCCTTGTAGTTTGCATGAGTTGGAATAACTTCCCCCTAATTCATGCAGCACGTCTTGAAAAGCTTTCTTTATAGACTCCTTTTTGGCGAAGTTTCTAAATCATCTTCCTCCCAAACCAACATCCGTATCTTGGGCAGATTCTGAAACTTTAATACAGCTCGAACGATCTTCTAACATTGACATTTAAAGTGCATAGCGGAATTTTGTAGAAGAATCAGCCAACCACACCAAATAATACTGCTTCTATACAATATCATGACATTTGGTCATGGTGAATATCCATTCGGGGGGAACATGCGAGAAATCAACAACAAATCTTCTCACGCTTACATAATACTTCACACAAACCATACTAAGTAAAGTAGTATACACTACTCCCCCCTGGAAGTTGACCTGATTACATCAAAGTACATGTTTTCCCCCATGATGGTTTCGAACTCTCGAAAGCATCATTGACGTGTACGACCATATACTCGAGAAGTTCTTGTCATAAGCAACAATCTTGAAAAGTTATGGAAGACATTGAAGAACTTTGAAAGATTTTACTTAGACTGTGAAATACCATTGACGTTTGTAGCTTCAAATATCCCGTAAGAATTGTTGATCACATCTCAACCTTTAGACTCTCTAGCTAACTTACCAACCTCATATTATGTCGGCTATTGCAGTGACCACTTGGTGAAGTAAACCTAATATACCAAACTTGAAACTGAAGTAAAATCCCCCAAATTTGTTACTTAATCTTGTATTGTTGTTGATTGAAGAACGGTACAGAGGAAAATCTCTAAGTACCCTATACCCAATCACAAAGTATAAAAAATTACAACACCTCTTGAGACTATCCACATCTGCAACTGCGTGTGACACTAAGCACCACAATGTAACTCCTTAAAATGATAGCTATAACCTGTGAGTATGACAATGCAACTCCTTACATCAGGTATAACTAGATAATCCAAGTCCCAATCATAAACTATATATGTTCAAGCAAGTCATCAATCGATAGAGGGGTTTAAAGAAAAAAGGGGTAGAAAGTAGAAGGAAGTCTCGATGACGAAATAAGTAGACGTCTTCGTGAAACCCACTTCAATCTCAAATAAGGGATACCAAATAAACTTAGTGATCACTTGACATTTAGAATCCGAATCCATAGCCGTTTTGACGTTTTAGTGAATCTTTAATAGGATCGTTTTAGCATTAAGTGTTGTGTTTGCTTTGGTGTTGTGGAAGGTGATTAAGATTGGTTTTGACTAAAACCGGTGTATAAATCGCTTAAACAAGGATATGTGTATAAATCTCCTATTTTATCATCTTGAATAAATCGCCTGATATATAACTTGTATAAATCGCCTGAAGAACAATTTCATAAATCGCCTGATTTAGCAACTTGCATAAATTGCCTGATGAGCAAGTGCATAAATCGCTTGTTTAACCAATTACATAAATTGTCTGTTTACCGAAAATGCATAAATCGCCTGATTCATACAAGACATATATCGCCTGTTTGAACATGACATGAATCGCTTCCTTCATACATAAATTGCCTAATGCATGTATAAATCGCCTCCTTTATAAAAAATGAGGACATACCTAAATTTTTCTTCAAAAATAAGCCACGAAAATCACAACATAAGCCATGAAATACATGTACCAATAAGCTAGAAACATGGGAAAGAAGAAAGTCTCAAGCTTTTGTACCAAATAAGCAAAAAACAAATCAAACCGTTGCTTGTTGGCTTATAAAATAAGCTCAAAATATGCTTTTAACCTACGAACATCAAACAAATAAGCAAACTACAAACAAAAAATGCTCTCGGTTAGCTCTGATGACAATTGTTAACATATAATATTCACTACACTAACACGATCCAAAGGTCAGGAAGGATAAAAGTAATAAGTTGCCATTTATTGAAATTAGAGAGAGAAAGGAAAGAGTATGTGTGTTTCTAGAGAGAAGGAGGAGAAACACACACACTTTATGAGATACAAATGATTATCCTCACCCTCCTATGGAAGTATAGGAGGGTATATATAGTCCTTGATACGCCTAACTATCATCTAATGACATAACTAGTCCTTGTGTATCCGACTATATGTAAACTAATGTAATTCTGTATTAGTCTTCATATTTGATGACATCAAATAACGTCTATTTTATAGCATTATTTATCCTATGTTATTAACCCATTTTGTATAGTTATTCAAATAGCTGTTACTTAATCGTTTATATTTGAGAATTGCAGTAATTATGGAGTAATTAGTGAAAGATAGCAAAAGGCGCGCATTCTGGAGCTTAAATGAAGATATTTTGAAGATTACTATTCTGAAGACCAATACGCCGTATCCATCAAAGAAGATACGGCATATCCGTGCCTGCACTCACCAAAGACCATAGAAGGATAAAGATCAATACGCCGTATCCAGAAAGACTCAATACGCCGTATTCAAGATATAGTATTTAAATATTCTGAAAGATATCAAGCGTGGTCCCTACTCTAAGAAATCCCCAATACGTCGTATCCAATACTTGGATATGCCGTATCCAACCGACTTCCAGACCTTATAAATAGAAAACTCAAAAATGAGTTTTCAGTGTGTTAAATCATATTCTCGATACCTAAACCATAAAAGTCGATTTTCAGAAGAGAAAAAGAGTAGAAGAGGTCGAGCAACGTCATCAATTCCATAGGAGACAATGTGTAATTCCATATACTTTAGTAATCGTTCAGTTTTTGGTATCATTCGTTAACTCGGTTAGTTTACCTTGGCTAAATAATTACTCTTGTATTTATATTGAGTAACTTTGAAGGTAATACTTTTCACGTATTAGTCCATTTTTATGACGATTAGGATGTTCTGGTTATTTGTTTATCTTGATTTCTTGATTTATCATTGTATGCTTGTTTATGTTTATCAATTTATACTTGTTTACGCGCTTTTGTATGCGACCTATCATTCAACTGGATCTAGTGAAGCGGACCAAGTAGATCTAGAGTCCAAGATAGCTCTCCATATAGTGATTTATACATCTAGAATTTTAGTTATACAAATATTGTCCTTCTAAGTCTGTGTCTAGGATACGCTTCGGGCTTAACTAGTTAATTGGATATTGTCAATGGTTTATTGATCGTGTTGACTAGCAGGTGACCTAGATAATTCAACAAGTAACGTTCTAATTCCATTGGATAGTTAGACAGGTGGACTACTAGTGTATAAATTGCCATTAAGTGGTAAGTAGGTAAAGTCTCTATGAGCTAGGGTTTAACAAGATCACCATTGCTTTAATCCCTAAGATAGATTATAATCAGCAAATAAGGATGCTTTATGCGAAAGCTTTAATTGTGATAGAATTATTGTGTCTAGGTCTTAGGATGATGTAACGCCTAAGTCTTAAGAATGATATGTCACCTCAAGAGAAGAAATCATTGCACTAAATAAACAAACAACGTTCTAATCGGATTAATAATGGTTAATACAGTTTTCTTTTATAAGATTCAACCGTTCTTTTATCTTTTGTTAATTAGCTTGCGTGGGTAAAAGTACCTTGAATTGATTGTAGTCGCCAACCAAACTGTGCTAGTCTCTCAGGCTGAAAACCCCTCTTTTCCCGTTAGAATTAGGATTTAGACTGACATAGGTTTAACATAGGTTTTGAATAGAATAGAATTAACATAGATTAGATGACCAAGATATTAATTAAATTGATAGATTTAACCTCGCTTCAAGTGTTCGACACCCTACTTACCACGAAACTACTACCGATCGGGTACACTGCCCGTTAAAGTGTTGTTTTTGGTTTAGTCGGCAAAATATAAATTTAAAACTTGAATCAATAAAATATACACCACACAACGACACATCAAGTTTTTGGCGCCGTTGCCGAGGAGTGAAAATTAATCTTGATTTTTATTTGATATTTTGGTTTTTAACATTAGATTAGATCTAACCCTTAGGATTAGTATAATTTAGATTAGTGTATATTCTTGTATATTCTGTAAATTTTGTATATTTGTGTGTTTAATTATTTGCGTATTTAATTGTTTTTCTTAAATACACTGTTCTGGTCGACAGTTGAATACGGCGTATCCACTTCCATCAGATACGACATATGCAAGTTTCTATCCAATACAGCGTATTTATTCAAACTGATCAATACGGCATATTCACTTCTATTGAATACGGCGTATCAGTTGTCTGATAAAGTTCTTTTCCAATCTCGAACTTATAGCCTAATTTTTTTATATGCCTTTCTCTGCTGGTTCTACTGATAATTTTTTGGATATTTTTCAGTAAGAATGACAAAGGTTATCAAATGAGAGTTTGAGAAAATTAAGGATATTAAGGTCGAAGATGTTTCGCTCACTTGCGATACACAACTTGAAGTTTTCAACAATGAAGTCAATCAATTAAGCAAGATGGATGATGATTTATTCACATATGAAGTTAAAGTTGCTAACATCCCATGTCACTCAAAAATAGATGATGATTCGGAGCATGAAGCTGATGATGACATAGGGTATGATCCGTTTGATGTTGCATTTATTGAATGGTTGGGATCGAAATTTTTTAACTACAAGACAATGGATCATTATACTATGAAAGCATTATGGATTTACTGGATCAGAATAGATGATGAAGTTGAGCTCACTGATGAGGAATCTGATAATGAAGATGAAATTGCTGAAGTCTTTAGGATCAACACTAATATATTTAACTACGCGACACCTCTCTGTTCAACATTTAATGGATTTAACTACCTTCTCAAAGTAGATCCGGACTTACTTACAAATGATATTATAGGGTTTAAGACCTATAAAGATTACAAAGACGACTGGATCTATGAATGGAACAAGGACGTACCATGGGTCGATGAGAAGCCATGGACTAACATTGGAGTTTGGACCAAACCCGCACCAGCTAAACATACTTGCAAACCTTTCGACTATAAGACTGGATGTTCGGAATGGCCAACATGTAGTTGGAAGGATGATGGATACTGTAATGGAGGAAATTTACCCGGAACTTACATTATTGGAAACCAACTCCATTATCAGGATTACGAGTGGTACGAAGCTATGAAAGATAGTGAACTTAAAGATGAGGCTTTAAGAAACAAAGCTATCATGGAAAGACTTATCAATGAAGACGATGACGAGTCACATTACGAACAAAAGAGATAATGGAACATGTATACAAACTACGACGATGCTTATGAGATAAATCATGGAAATAATGAGAAAGAAGAATTATGTGAAGCTTATGAGCTATCGGCGTGCAATATAAGGAGATTGGTTGTAGCAATCTATACACGTATTAATTAAATATAAAATAATAGAAAATTACCAAACTACCCTTGAGGACAAAGGAAGAAAGGAAAATTCTCACAATTATATATAATAATATAATACGTATATTAACCGGGAAGTATGATTCCCGGGTCGTAATTTCTCCAACGATTTATGAAATTGAAACCACGTTTGAATTTGGACAATGATTTGAATGGAATCGAAGATTGATTTGATTATCTATTTCTATGAATTAAAAAAACAATTAAAATAAGCAAACTATAACAATTAAGCACGAAAACAAATAACGGGTACGAAGAAAACGCGACAAATAAGCAAGTATGACCAATTTAAAACCTACTAATGCAAATTTAACCTCTAAACCTAAATTAAGATAAAAGAAAATTTTAAGAAAAAGAAAATTATTTTTTTATTATTTTTGAATTCTTATTGAATTAAAAGCTAATTTAATGATTAAAAATCCTAGAAAATAACAAATTAATTCCTAAAAATTCTAAAAAATAATTTTAAACTTTAGAAAAATCTAAGAAATGATAAAAACTCAGAAAACTATTTTTAACTGTTTTTTATAATAAAATCATATTTTATAAAACTAAATTAAAAAGCTTAAAAATGAAATTAAAAATTTTAAAATGACAAAAATGATTTTAATACATGTAAACCTAAAAGTAATTATCCTAAATCTGAAAACTATTTTTTGTATTTTTTTTAAAATTATTTTTCTATTTTTTATTGATTTTTGAATTTTTTAAACTAAGAAAATTGATAAAAATTAAACTATTAATGCGAAAAATCCAGAAAAATCACAAAAAGTACTAAATGATGCAAGGAATTAAAGAAAAATAAAATCAGAAGTCCAGCTTATCTAATAAGTTGGGAAAAAGCTATACTAAGCTACAACTTATTTTAAAGCTAGAAACTCAAAAAGGTTTTAAAAGGAAAATGGAAAGAAGAGATGACAGATGAGTTATTGAAGCACAATGGTTAAGTGTGTGTGTATGTAAAGGCAAGGTCATGGGTTCGAGTCCCATTCCTAGCTTTTTGCTAATTTTTTTATTTTTGAAAAAGTTAAAAACAAAGTTGTAGAAAACCTGAAAACAAACAACTTTAATAAAAGAAATCTTTTTGAAAATCTAAAATAAGCTAGAAAATAGCTTATTAACTTGACAGAACACACTTAGGGTGTTTTTGGCTTTTTGCTTAAAACTTTAACAAACAATAAGCTAGAATAGGCTAAACTGGAACAAAATAAGCTAAGGCTATCTATAACTAATCTAATAAGCAGGTCTAAGCTAGAAACAAGTAAAAGCAATAAGCCATAAGCTGTAAAACTTAATAAGCACTTATGCATAAATGGAAACCAAAAAGGCAGAATAGCAACTTTTGGGCTTAAATTTAAATAAGCAAAATGAACCTTGTGACTTTTTGGCTTATATCTTTTAAAAGCAAATACTACTAACTAATTAAAACAGCTTTTGGAAACTAATTTGAAAATCAAATGCTCAATGAAAAACTTATTTGAAAACAGCTAAAATACTCAGAGCATACTGAGTGTGTTTTTTTTCTTTTTGGATTTTTTTTAAAAGATAAAAGATAACTAGCTACTTTTACAGCTAAAAACAGATAACCAAATGAGCTTAATCTTTAAAAACAAGTTTAAACTAATGAAGGGTGACCTATAAGCTAATTATAACCAAAATTTAAAATTCTAAAAACTAAATTTACTTGCTGAAATTTTAACTTGAAAACGACTGTTTGCAGTTTCAGAATGTTGATACATTTGACACTCAAATGACAAAAACTTATAAACCAACAAGCAGGTTAAAAACTTGACTCTAACACCTATAAAACACTTAACCAAGAACAGTTAAGGCAAAAATAACAACTATAATTAACTTTGAGCTAAAAATACTTAAGAGACATAAGCTTATGCTAACAGATGCTAGAAATTACTTACTATTATGATGAAAAACTGAATTAAACCTATTAAAGCCTTAAATTCCCTTTTTATAAACCTCAAAATGAAGGTTTAAATCAAATTAAGGGAACAAGAGGCTCTTAGCAGTACTAACCAAGGTTAGTACTGCCTTGACCCAAACACTCCCTTAAATCACTTAAACCCATTTTCAACTTATAAAATTTAGATTTAAAGCACAAATAACAAATACCAGATAGTAATCAGCTAAAAACAGACTTAATGAACAGGTTTTCATAAACAAATAAGCAGTAACAATAAGCTTTTAACTAATGCTACTATTTTTGGATTTTTCAACTAATTAAGAACAAAAATATGAATACTAAGATTCAAACTATCAAATGAACTAAATAAGCAACAAATGACAATAATAAGTAGTAATAAGCCAGTCTACACTACAATAAGCAAGTAATAAGCAGAATTAAGCTTAAAGCATATATGAAGCTAAAAATGGTAAAGGAGTGTGTACCTTATTCCCTTGCTCTAAACAGAGAACAATCATAAACCTAACAAGCTCTAATCCTACCCAGCTTATTGAATAAGCAATCTAACACCCATAAGCTCTTCCTGATTTAGCTTATCATCCAAAAGCTCAAAATCCATTTAGCAAAGGTATTTATCTGATTTTAAGAGTTTAAATAGATTAGATGCTTATTATGAGCTCAATTTGAGCTTAGAGACTCAAAGAGCTAATGAGAGCTTATGAAGAGCTTTTGAAACAGTTAGCAATAAGCAGTTGGAATTTTAAAAGCTTATAAGTAAAAAAACAGATTATGTAAAAGTAAACTTTGATTTCATTAACTAAAAACTGAGTTACAAAACTTTGAAATTGAAATTACAAAAGCTTAATAGCAAATTACATTTAAATGAAAAATTACTTAAGCTACTAAAAACAAAAAAAAACGGGAAAAGAAGATGATGTGTGTGGAGAAGGCTTATATTTATAGCTGCACAATGAAGCATCTAGGCCATCCAGTTTGTTAGACGCTCCCAATGATCCTGACTTTTCATTAACAACTGAAATAACATCTTCAATTTAGGCCCTTGGATGAGAATGTCACACGAACGATATTGAGCCTATAGCCCCCACTATGACTGTAAATATGCTGGTCTTAGAATGGGAGGAAAGGATAAAACTTCACCGGGAAAAGGAGATGAAGTTTAACCAATAGAGGAGCAAAAACTTCAAAAATGAGCGTCCCGCCGTCGTCAAAGTAAAAGGTGAATTAAATGAAGGAGAAGTCACATAAGAGTGTGTGACTTCGAGTCTAGCTAAAAGACTCATAAATAAAGAAAATCGCTTCTTGGGAGGCAACCCAATGTTTATTTTTATCGCATATTAGAAGTGTCTTGTGTTTTAATTATTTTCATTTATTCATTTATGTTTGAATTCATCATTTTGTAATCATGCTTTGCTTTGTTTTTAACCTCGTCTTTCAATTTCATACTAATAAGGTATTTTGCACATAATAAGTCAAGGGGAAAATATCAGATTTTAAATCCAATTCAAAACATGAGAAATTAAATTGTTTAGAATTAATCACGTCAGTTTATAGTCATATGATTGTATTGACTAATCCCAGGTTTCATGCAGCAATTCATATAGGAAATAACTTATATAATCGCGTGCAGGAAGTTTTTCAAAGAAAACAAAAGAAAATTTTCTCAGAGGCTGGAGATGGCGTCAGGATTTATCCTGACGGCGTCGTGAGCCCAGCTACAAGAAAATTTGAAAATTTTCACGTATTTTTGAAAAAATAATTTGCACAACATTTAAATTTTTAATTATTTTATAAATTTTGACAGTAACCTACCCACCATGATTACTATCCATTACTCTCTCATATCTTTACTAGGTTCATAGAGTCATACCTTATATCTCATTCTATTTATTTTATCCGCCGATTTTATGCTTGGTGTAGTTGTCTTTATCTTTGATTACAGGTTATATTTGATGAGAAGAAGCTTGGAAGTTCTTAGGAAGTTTCATTAGACGATTCTTGGAGGACGATTTAACCAGTTATCTCATGTTTCTTCTCTATTATTGAGCAAACCAGGGGAGTACTAGTTTCTTTTACTTGTTTTCTTTTCCCTTTATTCGTTTTTACGGGTACTTCTAAAGAACATTGAGGACAATGTTCAACTTAAGTGTAGGGGGAATAAGCCTTAGAAACTATTCCTTCAATTTCCATTTGCTTTGTCCTTAACATGATGGGTAATATATCGAAACATAGCGTAAAAGGTAATTTTGACCCAAATTTTTTTTTTAACACATACCGACGAAAACCGAGTATTAATAGCGTCTCATGGATAGGAATGTATATGACTAGCACAAAAACCCTCAAAATTCCACCCCAAAAATGTGAGGTTCGCCTTTAGATCTTTAGGAATTCGGGTATCCATTTTTGATACCCAAGATAATTTATACCTTTAGCTTTCTCGAGTTAAGGTTCGAATGCAGTCATATGTGTCTATTCTGTCGTTACGGATGTGTACGTATGGTCTTTGTCACCTTTTCTGGAGCATTGGTATCGGTATTAAATTATATGAGTGTACCGATAGTATATTAAATTCTAGAACTTGTTTTTGTGATGCATCCCGAGACCGCATAGTAAGTATTAGGATTTGCTAGAAAAAGCCTAGGATTAACCTATGTTTTAAACATGTACCTGTTATTATGGTCACATTGACTATATAACTATCCCATACCCTTTCCATGCACTCATTTTTAGTGCAGGATACCCCTAGTATAACCCTCGAGGCCTATCCTTTTTCATGGTTCTTGTAATTTTCTAGTTAAGCCAGACTATTAATGAAGAGCATTGTCACCTTTGAAACCAATTTTACACCCAACATCCCTTAGCCCTACCGTAATTTGTACTCACTTTTTTAGCACATTATTATTTTTAAACCCTTGTTAATTATTGAGTACATGGTTGCTAAGTCCTTATCCTTATAAATACTGTTTTGGGATGGTTGGGATTCATGGTAATATTCATCTTATGAAGAAATGCGGAGAAGAAATTTGTTACCCCCAATAGAGCTCAATAAGCTCCATGTTTTGTTGATTCCGCCCTAATTCGGGTCATTAACTAGATTGTAGTTATCGAGTATGTAAAAGTTCAAGTGTAGGGGTGCATTTATAAACTCACATGATGTATTATATAATTAAGGAATGGCAGAGCAAAAGTGTATAAAAAATGTATATAAAAAAAGTGCAAAAAAAATGTACGGGCTGCCATTTGTTTATGTTTATGTTTATCATAGAGTTACGAAAAGAAAAATAAAGAGATGGATGTAGAATTTTGTAAAGTTTGTATATCTTGTCCGAGTCTTTGGCTTAGCAACCCAACTAACGTGTATTTTTATAAATAATTAGCTAACCATTCCACTCCAAATTCACCCAAAAAGTCACTCCCTAATGTATCCACATCATTTTTGTTTCAGTTAATTGTTATCTTAACCTACACCACACAACCCTTTTAAAGGAACTCTTTGATAGTAATGATTAATACTTGCGCCCAGCGGTAGATGTTTGATCCTTTACCAAGCCTATGGTAATTTATATGCTATGTGTTGGTCCCACTTCAACACTTCTATAGATCGAATTCCTTAAGCTTATTTAAGGTTTAGTTATATTAGATAAATCTAACACAACTGTAGTAGAAAATTTATGTGCATGTATTAAAGATTATACGGAATCTAATCTTTAATAAGAAGAATTTTCAATGGAATAGTAAAACACAATGATTCACAAAATATAAAAGCTTGGTATTATTAGGCAAATTAATGACGAGTTTCTCTAAAGTATTAGGGTTAAAAAGACCTTGAAGCTATGATAATTCTATGAATGACTCGTTTTGGTTTGATACTCTATCAAAACTATATATTCAACTCTATGCTTTAGGACCTCCTTTTATACACCAAAGAGTCCTAAATAGCTTACAATACTTTCCTAAGTAATCATAGATCTTCTAAAGGGGGATATTTGATGACATCAAATAACGTCTATTTTATAGCATCATTTATCCCATGTTATTAACCCATTTTGTATAGTTATTGCAAAGAATTGTTATTTAATCGTTTATATTTGAGAATTGCAGTAATTATGGAGTAATTGGTGAAAGTTAGCAAAAGGCGCGCATTCTGGAGCTTAAATGAAGATATTTTGAAGATTACTATTCTGAAGACCAATACGCCGTATCCATTAAGGAAGATACGGCGTATCCGTGCCTGCACTCACCAAAGACCACAGAGGAATAAAGATCAATATGCCGTATCCAAAGAGAATCAATACGCTGTATTCAAGATATGGAATCAATATAATATTCTGGAAGATATCAAGCGTGGTCCCTACTCCAAGAAATCCCCAATACGCCGTATCCAACTCTTGGATACGCCGTATCCAACCGACTTCCAGACCTTATAAATAGAAAACTTAAAAACGAGTTTTAAGTGTGCTAAATCATATTCTCGATACCTAAACCACAAAAGTCGATTTTCAGAGGAGAAAAAGAGCAGAAGAGGTCGAGCAACGCTATCAATTCCATAGGAGACAACGTGTAATTCCATATACTTTAGTAATCGTTCAGTTTTTGGTATTATTCGTTAACTCGGTTAGTTTACTGGCCATTAAATATTGATCTTGTTTTTATTATGACATTTGTAAGGCTAATACCTTTGGATATTAGCCGCATTATATGAAGTTGAATGTTTGTTATTTGTTTATCTCGATTTCTTAATTTATCGTTGAATGCTTGTTTATGTTTATCAATTTATACTTGTTTACGCGCTTTTGTATGCGACCTATCATTCAACTGGATCTAGTGATACGGACCAAGTAGATCTAGAGTCTGGGATAGCTCTCCATATAGTAATTTATACATCTAGAATCATAGTTACACAAATATTGTCCTTCTAAGTCTGTGTCTAGGATACGCTTCGGGCTTAACTAGTTAATTGGATATTGCCAATGGTTTATTGATCGTGTTGACTAGCAGGTGACCTAGATAATTCAACAAGTAACGTTCTGATTCCATTGGATAGTTGGACAAGTGGACTACTAGTGTATAAATTGCCATTAAGCGGTAAGTGGGTAAAGTCTCTATGAGCTAGGGTTTAACAAGATCACCATTGCTTTAATCCCTAAGATAGATTATAATCAGCAAATAAGGATGCTTTATGCGGATGCTTTAATTGTAACAGAATTAATGTGTCTAGGTCTTAGGATGATGTAACGCCTAAGTCTTAAGAATAATATGCCACCTCGAGAGAAGAAATCATTGCACTTAATAAACAAACCAACTTTCTAATCAGATTAATAATGGTTAATACAGTTTTCTTATATAAGGTTCGACCATTTTTTTATCTTTTGTTAATTTGCTTGTGTGGGTAACAGTGCCTTGAATTGATTGTAGTCACCAACCAAACCGTGTCAGTCTCTCAGGCTGAAAAACCCCCTTTTCCCGTTAGAATTAGGATTTATACTGACATAGATTTAACATAGGTTTAGAATAGAGTAGAATTAACATAGAATAGATAACCAAGATATTAATTATATTGAGATATTTAACCTCGCTTCAAGTGTTCGACACTCTACTTACCACGAAACTACTACCGATCGGGTACACTGCCCGTTAAAGTGTTGTTTTTGGTTTAGTCGGCAAAATATAAATTTAAAACTTGAATCAATAAAATATACACCACACAACGACACATCAATATTTTAAGTCTAATAGTGTAGAGACACATTATGGAGCCCATTTGGTACCTAGACAACGAATGATCAAGGAGTATGATTGGTGTCAAGAGTTATCTACACAAATATGTAGAGCAACTAGGTCCTTAGGTAGTTTTTGGTGATAACTCATCTTGCATTACTGAGGGATATGGTTCAATAAACTGTGGTAGTATATTTTTTTTCTAAATTAGCTTTTGTAAATGGTCTAAGATACAATCCAATTAGCATCATTTAACTCTGTGATGCTAAATATATTTTTCAATTTGATGATAAGCAAGGGACAATCTTTAATGCTAACAAAGAAATTGTGTTAATAGCCCCAAGAAGAAATGATGTATATGTTCTTGATTTGTCATCACTGACTCTAAATGGAGCCTACTTCTTTGCCAAAGCCTCATAAAGTGTAAACTGGCTATGGCACAAAAGGCTATCATATCTTAATTTCAAGAACATTAATAAACTTGCTAAACAAAACAAAGTTCTTGGCCTTCCTTCACTTGTTTATTCAAAGGATAAACCATGCTCATCATGTGAAAAAGGAAAGCATAAGAGAGCTTCTTTCAAAACTAAACAAAATTTCTCAATCAGGAAATGCCTGCATCTTCTTCATATAGATCTATTTGGACGAGTTAGTCCAATGTGCATAAATCATGAGAATTATACCCTAGTAATTGTTGATGAGTAATCAAGGTACATATGGGTTCACTTTCTCAGGAAGAAGAGTCAGGCAGCTGAAATGATCATGTCTTTTATCAGGATGGTTGAAAACCAAAATGATGTGAAAGTCAAACAAATTAGAATTAATAACGGGCTCGAGTTTAGAAATTCTGAACTTGAGAGTTTTTGTGATGAGAAAGGAATTTCTCACAACTTCTTTTCTCCCTATACACCTAAACAAAATGGTGTAGCTAAAAAGAAGAATAGAAATCTCATTGAGGCCGCTAAAACAATGCTAAATGGCTTAGTACTCTCTAAGCATTTCTGGACTAAAGGAGTCAGAACTTCCTATTATTCTCAGAATAGATCAATGATTGTCAAAAAACATGATAAGACTCCCTATGAGATATTCAGAGAAAGGAACCTTGATTTTAGCTACTTTTGTGTTTGGATTTATGTGTTCATTCATAATCACAAGGATCATCTAGGCAAATTTGATGCAAAGGCTGATGATGGATACTTCTTAGGATACTCATTTGTCTCTAAAGCCTTCAGAGTATTTAACACAAGAAGTGTTAGCCTTACTATTTAGTAAAGATGGCGCCTTACACGTGAATTGCACTAGCTATAGACCAACTACTATATGTAGGGACTACTATTGTATAAGTTAGATAGTTAGGACATGTAAGGGCCTATATATACCCCTCGTGACTCTCCATGAGGGGTGTGGAAGTCATTTGTAAGTTTTTCATTCCAATCTAATATTACATACATTTGTTATCCACCCTCTCTCTACTTTCTCACTCTAAACAATATGTCTTATCTTTTATTCTTTGATCATCCAAGACCTCCTGAAAAGGTGTTTACTAACCTTGACAATCGGTATTAAGAGCTAACCGGAGGTGTTTTGTATTGTGTTTTTTTGTGTTTTAAAAGTTTTTTGTGTCATGTATTTGAGGGTGTTTGGATCGGTTCATTCATCAAGAAAAAACATCAAAAATCATCTTTTTACGCTTTAATTTTCATAAAGTTTACAACTTTATTGTTTATTAATGGGTTAAAAACATTTCTAAATTATTAAGTTTGAAACTTTACGCCTTTTAAGTGATTTTTTGGTGTTGTTTGGTTGAAGACAAAACTTAAAGACCTTGACGACATTGAAGACTATGAAAGAAAAAGACTAAATCGGTTATTGAACCTAAAAAAAGCAAATATTCAAGCGATCCTTGAAAAAGAAGACAACCGATCCTTTAAAAAAGAAGACAACTGATCCTTTAAAAAAATTATACACCGAACCACAAGTCTGTTATGTTCTCTGAATGATAAATCAAGTCCAGCGAAGAAGGCTTTAAGTACTACTGCACGAGAAGATAAGCGCAACTGGCTCACTAACACAGTTGGTTTGGTGTGTTTCATTAAGGATTTGGTATTCTAGGTCCTGTGTTCAAATCCCATTCGTGGCATATATTTTTAATATAGTGCAGGTTTAACCGACCCAGGTTACCGATTCTTGACAGGGTTCATTGATCGATAGGTCAGAGGCCGACCGACCCAATTCAACCGACCCAGGCCAGCCGACCCTGTCCAACCGAACCAACATATTTCAGATTTAGTCCCTTCAAGTGGAAGAATTTTCAAATTGTTTCCTTGGTTCTTTAAAAGGACTTAACGAGTGTTATGTTCTTCCAAATTTCAACTCTTATCATCAAAAGTTTGTACACCGTTAGTCCTTGTTAACCAAAACACTCTCAAAATATTAAAGTTTACAACTTTCATCCTTAAAAAGACAAATATCTTTTAAAGTTTGTATCTTTAACACGATTTCAAATAACAACACAACAAACACAATACATCACACTAAAAGATCCTTATCAAGATCCACCTTCACTCTTAAAGGCTAGTATTGGATTTAAATGACTACGGAGTTTTTTCTACGATGTTACTTATTTAGGATTGAAGTAGGATTTCACGAGGAGTGTACTTATTTCGTCTTCGATTCTTTCAAACTCCACAACGAATATGACTTGTTCGGGCATATACGGTTTGTGATGAAGACTTGGATATCTACTTTCTTTGTGATTCTTTCACTCTATATTCGCAAAGTAGCTATCACTTTAAGGAGTTACATTGTAGTACTTAGTGTCTCACGTAGTTGAGGAGGTTTCAAGAGGTGTTGTATTTTTTATATACTTTTGAGTTTTGGTATATGGTACTTAGAGATTTGCCTATGCACCGTTCTTTGTCACACAATTAGTACAAGATTAAGTCACAAGTCTAGGATTTTTGCTTCATTCTCGGGTTTGTTATATCGGGTTGTCTCCATCAGTGGTCATCAGTATTAGCCAACAAAATAGATAAGGGGATTTGAATTGAGTTGATCAAGAGAGATTTGTAAAGAGAGTACTGATTGTGTCATTGTGAGGTTATTGTTTATGATAGTTCAAGTTTTAAATTTATATTTTGCCGACTTTACCTAAAACAACACGTTAACAGGCCGTGTACCCGGTCAGATGGAGTTTTATGGTAAGTAGGGTGTCGATCACTAAGAGCGAGAACTAATCTTTTATTTTATCAATATTTTGGTTAACTAAACTAAGTTAATTTAAACTATGCTAATTCTATTCTATGTTAAACCTATGCTAAACCTATGTTAATCCTAATTTTAACGGATAAGGGGGGTTTCAGCCTGAGAGACTGGCACAGGTTTGTGGTAACTTAGATCAATTTAAGACACAATAACACACGCAAGAAAACAGGCAAAATATAGAAAAGCGGTCTAGCCAAATATAAGAAAACTGTATTAACCATGATTAATCCAATTAGAACGTTGATTTGTATATTAAGTGCAATGAATACTTATCTCGAGGCGGCATATCATTCTTAAGACTTAGGCGTTACTTCTTTCTAAGACCTAGACACGTAGAATTCTGTCATAATTAAACGCATCCGCATAAAGCATCCTATTTGCTTATTATAATCCATCTTAGGGGTTGAAGCAATGGTGATCTTGTTAAACCCTAGCTCATAGAGACTTTACCCACTTACTGCTTAATGGCAATTTATATACTAGTAGTCCACTGGCTAAGTCTTTACCAATTGGGTTAAGACGTACTTGTTATGATCCCAAGGGGTCACCTGCCGGTCAATAACATGCTCACTAATTAAGGGCGAAGATAGTAATTTATCTGTGATCCTCTTGGTCTAGATATATAAATCACTTTATGGAGAGCCATCTGGCATCGAGTCTAACTTGGTTCGGTAATCACTAGTTCCAGTCTGAATCGATTAGGTCCGCATACAAAAGCACGTAACACATAGTATAAATCTTAATAATCAATAAAACAAGCAGTCAACGATGAATTAAGCATTCGAGATAAACAAACAAACATTCAAATTTCGTAATAATGGCTAATACCCAAGGGTAATTAGCCTTTAAAACGTCATATCAATAAAAGAGTATAATTAACAAGGTAAACTAACCGAGTTTAATAACGAAATGGAACCATAAAATTGAACGATTACTAAAGTATAGGAGATTACAAAGTATTTCCTATGGAATTAGTAGCTTTGCTTGACCTCTTCTGCTCTTTTGAAAATCGACTTTTGTGGTTAAGGTATCGAAAATATGATCAAGCACACTGAAAACCTATTTTTAGGCTTTCTATTTATAGGGTCTGGAATTTGATCGATACGGCGTATCGAGTGAGATGGATACGGCATATCGGGGGTTTCTTGGAGTAGGGACCACGTTTGATATCTTCCAGAATATTTTATTACTTTATTTTGAGTATGGCATATAGAGTTCTCTTGGATACGACGTATTGAAATTTATTCCTTCATGGTCTTGTGAAGTGCAGGCACAGATACGCCGTATCTTCCTTGATGGATACGGCGTATAGGATGTCAGAACAGTAATCTTCAAATGTCTTCGTTTAAGCTCTAGAATGCGTGCCTTTTTGCTAATCTTTACCAAGTACTCCATAATTACTGCAATTCTCCAATACAAATGATTAAGTAACAATTCTTGCAATAATTATACAAAATAGGTTATTTACATGGGATAAATGATGCTATAAAAGTGACGTTATTTGATGTCATCAAATATCCCTCAACTTTTGATTAGATACTTGTCCTCAAGTAGCCTTTAGAAGTTTATGAAAATGTATCCCTAAGGATTTTTTTTTCGTTAAGCATTTATTTGACTCATTACAGTACACAAACCAAACACCTCACAAATTAGGAAGATGAAAACACTTCAAATCACTCAACTAATCTTGTGGTATATGTAACTAATTCGGTCAATTTCTGGTCGTGGAGAGTATTCTATTATAGGGCTTGGCAAGGATAACATATTCCGTACTAGAGCGAAGGCAGTAAAATAATTCGCTCAAATTGCATGCCATATTGATGTCTATGGTAGACAGACTCGATAAAAATAAATAACAATCCAGGTTGTCTCCCGGGAAGAACTTTTGTTTCAGCTAGTATTTAAGTTAGACTTTTTCTTCAGCTTCTACTACTTCATCTCATGCACGCTTACGTGCCCGCGTGTAAGCCATTCTTCCATTTTCGCATCTCGGATATATTTAGGTCCTAAGTTCAAGATCCCCTTGTAGAATCTTTTGAGCTTCTGGTACGAATGTAAGATTCCATCCAGCTTATCATGCCAACTTACCTTTAGTAATGGCTTGATCTTTTTGCATTGGGCATTGGATAGATGTCTAAACCTTGGATATGATCGCGCCATTTGGTAAGTCACGTTATCATTGCCATTGTGGATAGTGATTAATCCATCAAACCTTCTTGCTTCCACACATGAAGCTTTGCAGAATGGTTCTCCAACAATGACATCTCCCATGTCTTGATCTCGGTAGCCATCCATATTTTCCACTACTGGAAAATAAGTTACAACAGAAAATTTTCCAACAAATATAGGTATATTCATAAAAGCTCCAACTACGTTCTTTCCTTTGTATTCAAATTTGTCCTTAAGAATTGTAGAACTCTCTAGACATCACATTAGCGAACAAAAGTGGGAAAAAATAGCATTAACATGTTCAAAACCTATCATGCATGAAAATCTTAAGTTGTAGACACAATTAATATGGATCTTCCGGTCAAAGTCACATAAACTAGGGTACTCGTCAAAACTTTCATTATTCCTAGTCTTGATTATGTTAATCATGGGCTCATTAATTACCTTACTTTCCTCAATGGTGGGCATTAAATCATCAACTTGATCTCTCCTAAGTTCTAATGGTACATTAAGATCATTTAATTAGATGTAATCTCTCTATAAAGGGTCTAATAATCTATTTAACACCAAATTTTCTCCTACTATCCTAGCTTCTAAATCAAGTTCCATATGTTCTCTTAAACCTAACATGTAGACCCTCTTAATCAAACTACTAGCAGGTTTTATACTTTTAAAAATAATTTTCTCATCCCCTACCCTTAAAGTAATCTTTCTTTTAAACACATCAATCTTAGCGTGGGCGGTAGATAAAAATGATCTTCTGAGGATCAAGGGAACTTTGACATCCTTGAGCATATCTAGTATTATGAAGTATACAGGGAAAACAAACTTACCAATCCCTACTAGTACATTCTCAGCTATTCCCTTTGGATATTTCACTATTCTATCTGCTAATTCAACCATCAACTTAGTATGAGCTAATTCACCTAAACCTAAGTTAAGGTAGTTCAAAAGAGGCATGACACTTACGCTAGCTCCTAAGTCAGAAAGGGCATTATCAAAGTAAACATTATTAATATAGCAAGGTTAAGTGAAACTTCCTGGGTCTTTCTCCTTTTGGGGTATGGAATTGTCGATATGTGAAGCTCCATATGAGTTAGCTTCTAAGAATTACGGTCCATACGATCCCTTCTTCTCATCACAGTAATAATCATTCAAACGAATTGGAAACGGAATAGTCATTCGTCTTGACTTAAACATCAGCTTACTGTTCTGTTGGGTCGATACGGCGTATTGGGATTCCCTGATACGGCGTATCGGTGTCATATCAGCTTCAACAGTAGTCGAGATCGACTTGACATGATCCCTCGGGTGTGTTTCAGTAGATCTAGGTGGACTTCCAAATCCTCTTTCCTGTAGTACCTTGCTCATTTTCCCGATTTGAATCTCCAAAGTTTTAATCGAAGCTCCTTGGTTTCTGATGGCAGCGTCAGTGGAAGCTCAAATTTCCTTGATGAAGTTGGAGTTTTCTTCATGTCTCTTTGTTTATTCACTCATAAATTTGCTCAGTGATTCTTCCATTTATTGTCTTCGTTCTTTATACGAAGGATTTTCATTGTTTCTTTGGTAGAATCCTAGAGCTGCTGCTCTATATTGCCCTCCTTGTTGGAAGGGTGCACCAAACTGAGTATAATAAGCTTCTTCAAGGGTTTTACCTTCTTCTTTGAGTGGACAGTCTTTGGTGTGGTGGCGTCCTTTACATTGTTCACATCCCACTTGGGCAACGTAAACCTTTTCATTTACCTTCTTGATTTCTCTTTCAAGATTGTTGAGTTGTGCTTGAATTGCAACCAATCGATTAGAAGTTTCAGTACTTCTTGTCCTAGATGTTCCATTATGCCACTTTTGAGAGTATTCTGCCATCTCTTGGATGGCTACTTTTGCATTGGCAGCTGTCTTAGTCGGTATGACACCTTTTGAATCAAGAATTTGTCTAGTTGGAACATCCAATCCATTGTAAAACAAGATCACCTCCTACATCTCCGTCAAGTAGTGTTGAGGGCACTTCATCAAGAGTTCTTTAAATCTCTCCCATGCTTGGTAAAGGGTTACGTTAGGTTCTTGCTAAAAGTTGTTGATCTCCTCCATTTTCTTTGCAGTTCGAGCAGGTGGGCAATACTTGCTTAGAAACTTTATCTTTAGATCTTCCTAAGTTTTAATCGAACCAAGCAGTTTGTTTCTTAGCCAATGACTCGCGGCTCCAGTTAGGGACATAGGGAAGACTCGAAGCATTATTTGATCTTGAGTAATATTAGGAACATGGAATAAGTCAACAATCTCTAGAACTTTCTCAATGTGTTCGTTCGCATCTTCATGATCTAAACCGCTGAAGGTGTTGTCTCGTAGTTCTTTAATAAATTTGCCTTTTAGTTCAACGTAATATTTGTCATCGATTTTAGGCCTAGCAATGCCCGATCCATAGTCAGCTCAGGTTTTGCTCATGTATTGTTCCATGGTTTCCGCTATTGTTTCCGCAACTTCTTCCTCGAAATTCTCTTCTACATCAAAAAATAGATTGTATTCAGGCGATCTTGATTCGTCAAGACTTATGTTATCCCAGTTGTAGGATACTTCTTGTTGGATCCCACCTCAATAGATCGAATTCCTTAAGCTTGTTTAAGGTTTAGTTATATTATATAAATCAAACACAACTATAGTAGAAACTTTGTTAAGTGTATTAAAGATTATGCAGAATCTAATCTTTAATATAAGAAGAATTCTTAATGAAACAGTAACACAAGATCACAATTCAACAAACAATAAAAGCTCCAATATTATTAAGAATAATACGAATACTCTCCTAGTATTAGGGTTACAAAACCTTGAAGCTATGAGAAACACTTATCAAATCGTAAACAACATCTCATAAAACTCTATACCCTAGGACCTCCTATTATACACCAAGGAGTCCTAAATGGCTTACAATACTTTCCTAAGTAATCATAATCTTCTAAATAAATAACTTATACATATCTTTTACCAAAATATCTCATACAAATCACATAAGCAGTACTAACTAACTCAGCAGTACTAACTTCTTCACTAGCAGCATTAACTCCTTCAGCAGCATTAACTTTGTACTAGCAGTAGTAACTTTTGTACTAGCAGTACTAACTACTTAGCAGTTTTTCTTCTAAGTCTCTGAGCAGTCTTAACTTCCACTAGCAGTAGTAACTTCCTCTAGCAGTAGTAACTTTGTACTGACAGTTGTAACTTCACCAGCAGTCTTAAACACTTAGAATAATTTTCATTGAAATTCTCCAGCAGCACTAACTTTGACTGAGCAGCATTAACATCAATAAGAACAGTAGTAATTCCAAACAGCATCAAGAAGCTTTTAATCCCAACAATCCTCCCCTAAACTTGATATTTATCTCTAAAATCATCAAGTTTCTTCATTGAAAGCTTCATTAATCACCAAGAGGATGCTTCTAAACACTTCATTGATTCTTAAGCTGACCACATTGAAGCTTCTTGTTTAACATATCAGTAATTGTAGTATATGTAAGGGGATATCTCTTTTCTACCAGCATGTGAATGTGCAAATGTTGCATCCTTAAGGAATGAACTCTACATGAGTCATATAGCTTCCAATCCAACACTCTGTAATCCTATTGATTTCTCCATAATGTATCTTCTACATAAGGTTCAAACATTACCTTTAGATCACCCCATAGTACTTTCTCATATCCCTCATTTGGCCTTGTTGACCCATGCTTAGCTTTTACCAATTTCCACAGAGTTTATAAATCTTCCCTGTCAAACCTTTTAAGCATATGACTGAAGACTAGGTACATCTTTGAACTTCCATCAGCCTTGATTATCTGGCAATAGGTTTTCTTCCCTTCTTTATGGATCTTCCAGTCAACAATGCTTGGAGGCTTAACAGCCAATGGAATAGCATCAATTGCTACTTCCTCTTTATTAGGAATGATTTCCATAAGCTCTTTAATCTTAGCTACTTCTTGATTATTATCCACTTTAGCTGTTTCTTGAACATCATCCACCTTTTGCTTTTTAGTAACCTCTTGTTCCAACTCAATTCCTGCTCTCTTTGAACTACCTTTCACCAAGTCTGTTTTAAAGTCGACAAATGTATTCACCCTCTTGAAAGCATTGTCAAACATCTTCTGAATAGAATCAAAAAATTTATTCTTCAAGTCTTTGGGCTTCTTTCCTTCCATATTCTCTAGGTAAGTACACATGATTTTTCTTTGTTGAGATTGAGTTGGTGGTTTGTTCATCTTCTCTTCTGCTCTTGTAGCTGCAAAATGTTTTTTTCTTTGCTCTAAGAATTGTACAAATAATCTTGCCTTTTCTTTATCAGTCAATTATTCTTGCTCTTGAGCTTGCAGTCTTTGAGCCAACTGATAATCAACATCAACATTAGCCTGAATATCATCCTATTCTTCAGTCAGTGCAACATTGTTTTCATCTTTCTCCCTTGCAAGTCTCTCCTCTTTATTAAACTCAGCTTGTAATTTTAAAACAATTTGTACATCAAGCCTGATTAGATCTTTCTTCTTTGGCTTTCCAGGTTCTTTTATTAATATTCCTTTGCCTTTGTCCTGAACTTTTGCCTGTGATGGTTGTGAAGAAATTGTTGTTGTTGTTGTAGATGTACCTAGCTCAGTAATGATAATTCCTTTCCTTGGAGTTGAAATTGTAGCAGTTGTTGTAGTTGTAGCAGCACTAACCTTTGTCCTGGAAGCACTAACTGGTATACTTGGTTCTTCTACAACATTGGCTTTTACCTTAAGTTTTACACTTTTCAAAGCAGCAAGTGCTTGAGCCAAAGTAATTTCATCAACAGTCAAACTCACATCTTTAACAACAACTTCTGGTTCTGCTAACACCTCATCACCAATCAAATTGTTCACATCAAACATATAAGCATCATCTTGATCATTAACCAGGGTAATGTCTTCATCAGCATCAATAGCATTTATCCTCCCCTATTTGGATGCATCCTCACCCAAACATTCTTCATCTCGAGAGGATTCTACCCTAGCTGTAAGACCAAATTTGTATAATCTTTTAAGCCCATGAGTTCTTGACCTCTTCTTCTTCTCAAGCCTCTTGACCCTCCTTTCAAACTGTCAATCTCATTAGCTTGAGTGGTCTTTGTTGTCTCCAACTCAAGAGCTCTTGTTTGTAAATTGGTACTTAATTCCATCAATTCCTTAAGTTTCAGACCATCCTTACCACTTCGAAGTGTGTTACCTCTTACGAGCAGTGGATCATTGGAAAGTTTAGATACATTCTCAAACCTAGTTTGAGAAATTGTATCCCTCATGGTTTCTTGGCGCTTAGGATCACCACCTGAAGTAGTTCCTTGGGAACCAACTTCATTAGGTGTTGCCTTAGATCGGGTCTTAATGATGTTACCACTGTCCTGCTCTGCTTCTAAGCTAGAAGCGATAGTGGCAGCCCTCACCAAACTGTCATCCAACTCCTTATAGACAGCCTCATCTGCTACATATTCAGTAGGACCACTAGACTGAGGTATCTGAGTGTCCTTTCTCTTTGGCTTCCTAGGTTTTTGTTTCTTTTGAGGTTGATGAGATGGTTGAATAATGGTAGGTGTGTGATGGGGATCAGTGGGATTTGTTGAACCTTCACCTATTTCTGCTTGTTCTTGTACCACTATTATTTGGAATAATGGTGTTTTCCGTCCAGAAAAACCTTTCCCTATCCTTCTCATGTTTCCAAAAATCTTCTTAGTGTGAGAGGGTGTAACATAAATCCTATTATGATTTGACATCCCTTCCAGTTGCTTATCCAAAAAGACTTGTACAAACCTTGGATACATCAAGAATTTACCAGACACATTCTCCAAGTTCTTAAGCATACTTTCAAAAATGTACTTTAAAAAGTTAAACTTCTGGTTTGTAGCTAAACAGATGATTTCAGATGCCATAGTGCTACTAAACTCATTCCATGCAGTAGTCTTTGCACTTAAACATTGTAAAATCGTATGAATGAGGAATTTCCATTGTTGGGAGAAGAATGCTTTATAGAAAGTGAGTTTTTGTGAAATTTGTTCATACCCCATTAATGCAAGTTGTTCAAAGATGGTAGCATTTGGTAGACAATCAACACCTTCAGCATCTTCCAGTTGAAGATCTCTTCTCACAGTTGACTCAGTTATGATTATCTTCTTCCCATCTACTAGGGCTTGTAACTGTACTTTCCCATTGACAGTTTTTGCTTTGACAGTAGACCAGAACTGCTCTATGCACGAAATGCATATAGTGGGATTGATCGTTAGTGCATATCTTATAGGGTTTGCATTCAGAAAATCCACAATTTGTTCAAACCCTTCACTTTCTGCGGGTTTAGACAAGAACGCGACCATGTTGTGAGTATCAGCAAACTTTAGGGTCGTCATTGTGTTAGGTTTTGATGATGGATGATAAAATTGAGTTAGGGTTTATGATTAAAGAGTATATGAAAGAGTGAAATCGATTAAATGAGTGATTGAAACCCTTAATCAAAGTATTTATGAAAATACCCTCAACAGCATTAACCATCACCAACAGTAGTAAGTTTATGCCTGGCAGCATTAACATTCACCAGCAGTAGTAAGTTATGCCTAGCAGCATTAACTTTGAGTTACCAACATTAACTCCAATTCGAGTCCAAACACTCTGTCTGTTTTTAATATATTCAACTCTCTTTCTATTTTTCAACTCACAAATTCTCTTAATTCTTTTTCTCACCAAATCACTCTGTCTGTTTTTACACAACTCTCTTTTTGTTTTTATGCTCACTCCTTCTCTTAATTCTTTTTCTCACCAAATCACTCTATCTATTTTTATAACTACATACTCTCTTTCTGTTTTTACCTCACTTAATTCTTTCAATTCTTTTAGCTCACCTAAACACTCTATTCAATCTAACACTTTTCTTTGCTTTTCCTGCAAAATGTTAGTCCAAAAACCAAGAAAACACAATCCATAGCAATTTTCATAATAATCACAGTATTAATTATACCAGCAATATTAAGTATAACTAACAGTATTAACTCAACAGTATTAAGTATAACCAGAAGTTCTAATTATACTTAGCAGTAGAAACTTTTAATGTCCTGAATAACAGTACTAATTCATACAAAACTTTACAAAAACATAAAGAGATAAAAGATTTTAGTGATTTAACATTCCAATACTAGCAATCAAATATTGAAATCTACTTACATCAAAAGCTTTTGTAAGGAAATATACAACATTTTTGTCAGTATGGATTTTAACCATTTGAATCAATTTCTTTTCATTGCAATCTCTAATAAAGTGATGTCTAATCTCTATATGCTTTGTTTTTGAATGAAAAACAGGATTTTTAATTATGCAAATAATACTGTTATTGTCAATAAAGATCTTGGTATGCATAAAATTGTACCCATGATCAAGTAATTGATTCTAAATCCAAAGCACTTGTCCATTGCAACTTGAAGAAGCCACATATTTAGCTTCTGTTGTGGAATTTGCAACCACTGTCTGTTTCTTGCACTGCCATGATATTAATCTGCATCCAAGAAATTGACAACCTCCCGTTGTAAACTTCTTATCCAAGCTTGCTCCAGCATAATCATAATCAGTGTATGCTACCAAATCAAAAAGATAATATTTTAGATACCAAAGGCCTAATTTTGGTTGACCTTTTAAGTACCTAAAAATTCTTTTTATAGCGTGAAGATGTGAAACCTTTGGATTGACTTGGTATCTAGCACAGGCACACATTGTAAACATAATATTAGGTTTTGAAGATGTAAGATACATCAATGAACCAATCATTGACCTATATATATAAACATCCACTTCTTTACCATTTTCATCCTTGAGCAAAGGCTTTTGAGTTTCTATTGGTGTGCTTGTAGTCTTGACTTCTGTAAACCCAAATTTCTTTAAAATTTCATCAACATATTTATCTTGACTAATAAATATAGCATCCTTCTTCTGCTGTACTTGTAATCCTAAAAAGAATGTAAGTTCTCCCATAGAACTCATCTGAGATTTCTCATGCATCAACTTCTCAATGCATTGCACAGCTCTTTCTTTGTTAAACCAAAGATGATATCATCCACATACACTTGGACCAGCAAAATATCACCTTTGTATCTTTTGATGAATATGGTCTTGTCAATTTTCCCTCTTTGAAACTCATTGTCCAACAGATATGTTGACAAGGTTTCATACCAAGCTCTAAGGGTTTGATGTAGTCCATACAATGCTTTTTCAACCTTGTATACTCTATCAGGAAAGTCTGGATCTTCAAATCCTGGTGGTTGACATACATACACCTCTTCTTTAATCTTCCCATAGAGAAAATCACTTTTTACATCCATTTGATACACCACAAAGTCTTTAAATGAAGCATAAGCTAAAAATAGCCTAATTGCTTCAATTCTTGCAATAGGGGCAAAGAATTCATCATAGTCAATTCCTTCTTCTTGTGTGTACCCTTGAGCAACCAATCTTGCTTTATTTCTTATCATAATTCCCCTTTCATCCTTTTTATTCCTGAAAACCCATTTAGTGCCTATAGCCCTTTTTCCATTTGGTAAATCCACTAAAGTCCAAACTTCTTGTAACTTGAATTTTAGAAGCTCTTCCTGCATAGCCTCTATCCATCTTGGATCCTTCAATGCATAAATTACCTTTTTGGGTTCTTCCTGTGATAAAAAGCAAGCAAACAAGCAGTTTTGAAGGTCTTTATGGTTTGTTCTTTATTGAATAGTACTAACAAACCCATGTTCCTCTAAACTCTTTGACATCCTCCTTGTTTGTGTAGATGATTGCAAATCTCTAATCACTTGATCAAGAGGATGATCTTTATGAATTCTTGTAGTTGGAATAGGACTGACTTGGATTGTTGTATCCAAATTGTGCATGTCAGCCTCTGCACCAACATCTTCATCATCTTCAAATATGCTATAATCTTCCAATTCAGGCATATTTGGATCAAGTGGAAGTTCAATGCTTGTTTTTCCACCAACAACATTAACTTCATTTATGCTAGCAGCATTAACATTGTTAGTGCTGTTAACATTATCTTCCTTCTCTTGATCATTACATTCACTATCTTTTCTTGAATCTTCATCAACCTTCTTTCCATCATCACTTGAAGGTTTGGATCCAACATCATGAGAACTCTTTGGATCATGAGAAAATGGTGGATCAGCAGTCCATAATGGTAGCAAAATATAATTCTTGACAGGTTCTGTATCCTTTCTAGCTTGACCTGCATTATCACTTGCATTTGTACCTGCAAAATCATTAGACTGTGTACCTGCAACAATTGGCTCATAATTTATTGTTCTTGTTAGTGCATCAATATCAAATAGCCAATCTGGTCCACTACCTACAACATTAGGTGTACTCTCACTAAACCTAATATACAAGTTTTCTTCTACTATCCTTGTTCTACTATTGAATACTCTAAAGGCTTTACTATTCAAAGAGTATCCAACAAAGAAACCTTCATCAGCTTTACCATCAAATTTGCCTAAGTGATCTATGGTATTAAGAATGGTAACAGGACACTTAAATGGTCTCATAAAACTTAAAGTTGGTGTTCTATTATGAAAAAGTTCTTAGGAGGTCATGTTATAAGGCTTAACTACTAACACTTTATTTTTTACATAACAAGAAGTATTAACTGCTTCTGCCCAAAAAGTAGTTGGCAAATTAGAATCAGCTAGCATAGTCCTAGCAGCTTTAATTAGTGTCTTATTTCTCCTCTCAGCAACTCCATTTTGTTGAGGAGTTCTAGCTACACTATATTGTCTCAAAATACC
>BQNB010026975.1:0-16455 GCA_026074375.1 Tanacetum coccineum
TATCGCCGAAGATGTCTACCTAAAAGTAGGAAAGTTCAAATTCCCAGCCGACTTTGTAGTCGTAGACTTTGATGCCGATCCCCAAGTCCTCCTAATTCTTAAGGGATCTTTCTTAAAGACCAGACGTGCTTTGATTGATGTTTACAAAGGCGAATTAACTCTTCGTGTTGGAAAAGAAGCCATAACATTCAATCTTGATCAAACTTCGAGATACTCCTCTAATTATGATGATAACTCGGTTAACCGAATCGACGTCATTGAAATGACTTGTGAGGAGTATTCTCAAGAAGTTCTCGGTTTCTCTGATGTGATCGCGAGTGGCAATCCCACTCCTTATTATGACTCGATCCGTTTCTACCTCTTCTCCAACTCTCACTCCCTTCGAAGATAGTAATTTTCTTCTTGAGTAAGTTGATGCTTTCCTCGCTCTTGAAGATGACAACTTCCACTAAGGGAAGTTGATGACTCTTGTCGGGAACCCAATATCACTTTCCACTTTCATAATTGAAACAAGGAAAATAATAGATGAGATAAAAGGAGAGAAAATTTAGAGAGAAGTTAGAGAGAGAAATGTAGAGAGAAAAAAAGAGTTGGTTAATTCTTGCAAAATGAGAAATAAACAAAATGAGAATCAACAAGAACCAACCCCCTCTCCATACTTGGAGAGGGGTATTTATACTTAATACCAAGAGGCTTTCATGCCTTGGTATTTCTACGGGCCGGGCTCGGGATTACTTGGGCTTTCGCCCGATACACGTGCCAGTTAATACATTTTAAAGCCCCGGCCCGTTTACCCGTGTAGCCCCCTAAATTTTTTTATTACAACGTATAATAATTTAGTGACTGAGACCTAATATAGTTATGAATGAACTTCCATTGTTCGACTCATTATTTTGAGGCTAATAATCTCCCACGATTGAGTTCATTGTGACACTCCTTCATGAGATCAATTGAACTGCTTTTTGTCGTTAAGCTCTTGTGATCTTTGTCTCTGTCTACGTTGTAGGCTTGTTCCTTCATGCTTTGTGATCTTTGATCTTGAGCCTTTGTCATTGTCTTTCGACTTCGTCTTTATGTCTGAGATCTTTAAATCTTTTCCTTGCTTGTCTTGATCATCTTTGCCACCTTGCGATCTTGTGTCTTGACCAACATGCTCATACTTTGCATCATCTTGAAAGCTTGCTAACAATCTCCCTTGATAGACTTGATATCTTTGAAGGAAGATCTTGTATATCAGAGTTTGTGCGGAAGTCTTTGTCTTTAATTCTTGAGCTTTCATGATTCTTGAATCTTGATGCTTAATAATGTCTTTGTAGTATAGAGCATGGAGCAATGGTGGTAATGAATCTGACTTCACTGGAAATGAATGCATCACCATCTCCATCTTTATGTATCCTAAAATAAAATAGTTAGCAATAAAGCGGGTGGACGAATATGGCTTTGTCATTCGTCCGGATTTGGTTAGATTAACCTCCGGTTCCGTAGGACCGTTTTACAGCCAACTATTTACCGAGATGCCCATGACTTGGTCACCCGATGTGACACTTGTCAGCGTCAAGGAAAAATTTTGCAACGTGATGAAATGCCTCAAAATTCCATCCAAGTTTGCGAAATCTTTGACGTGTGGGGCATCGATTTCATGGGGCCGTTCTCGTCTTCATGAGGGAACAAGTACATACTCGGGCCGTCGATTACTTGTCAAAATAGGTTAAAGCGAAAGCGCTCCCCACCAACGATGCTCGAGTTGTTTGCAAATTTCTTAAATCTCTCTTCGCCCGATTCGGTACCCCTCGTGCTATCATAAGTGATCGCGGAACCCATTTTTGCAATGACCAGTTTGCAAAGGTCATGCTTAAATACAGAGTTACTCACCGTCTCTCCACCGCGTATCACCCACAAACAAGTGGGCAAGTTGAGGTATCCAATCGTGGCTTGAAACGAATTCTTGAAAGGACCATAGGCGAGAACCATGCCTCTTGGTCGGATAAACTAGATGATGCACTCTGTGCCTTCCGTACCGCTTACAAAACACCCATCGGGTGTACTCCTTACAAGCTCGTGTATAGAAAGGCATGTCATCTACCGATCGAGCTCGAGCACAAAGCCTATTGGGCCTTGAAGTATGCAAACTTTGACCTTTCGACCGTAAGTGATCGCCGTAAAGTTCAAATCAATGAATTAAATGAACTTCGTGATCAAGCCTATGAGAACTCTTTGATCTATAAAGAGAAAACAAAGAGAATTCATGACTCCAAGATCAAAAACCGCGTTTTCAACGTTGTTGATCGAGTCCTCCTCTTTAACTCTAGATTGAGGATTTTCTCGGGCAAGTTAAAATCCCGTTGGTCCAGACCGTTCACCATTGCCCATGTATACCCTTATGGCACCGTCGAGTTATCTCAAAACTCCGGGCCAAACTTCAAGGTGAACGGTCATAGAATTAAGCACTACTTTGGAGGGGACATACCACCCGTGGTTGTCCTGGATCTCCAAACCTTCCCCAAGGACCAATGAATTCGGGGATTGGGTCAAGCTTAGTGAACCTAAACAAGCGCTTCATGGGAGGCAACCCATGCTTATCCATAGTAATATTATCTAGTAATGAATAAGTGTTTTTTTTGTGAGGAGGTGTGCCTCTTTCCTTTCTCGTTTGCTTGTGTTTTTGTGATGATTGTCCAGGATTGTCCCGGATTTTTGAAGCCTTCCGTGCTCGCGGTTTTTTCCTTCGTTCACAAGAGCTACAAATCCTCAGCTTCATTTGGGAATCCAATATCCTAATCTTATCGACTAACGTTTATCTTTAATCATACTTAAAAAACGGCTTAGGATTTACATAGAGACCCTTCTAAAAACATTGAGGACAATGTTTAAATCTAGTATGGGGGATCTATCGATTTGATTGTGCCTGCAGCCGTTGTTTTCACGTAATCCTGTTTTTACCAAAAAAATTGAAAAAATACCAAAAAAATTTCAAAAAAAAATAAAAAATTTCAAAAATAAAATAAATGTTTTGTCACAATTTTGACTTTCCTGCTGGGTAGTATAAGAATAAATTTTGACTAGATCGAGCGTGTTGAGCTCTAGCTTGTTCCTTAACTTTTAGACTAAACGTTCGCAGAAATTCGCGAAGAACGAAAAATGATAGAGTTAAGTATGAGTTGGATGCTAAACAAGGATTATTTGGAAATCTTAAGAGCTCATGTATGTAATTTGTGGCTTTTTCTCCCATAAGCTCCTAACCGGACTAATAATACGTGCTATTTTTGAAGATTAAACATAAATCAACAATTTTTATGTAGACGATAGCAATAATTTTAGTCTTAGTTCAAATTTATACTTAAATTTTCCAAAAAGAAGTCTTCTCTATATCGTGAAATAAAGTATAAAATGAAAAAAAATGAAAAATATGATGAATAATAATTATAAACTGTGGGCTGATAAAAGTTTGCTGCATCTTGCCGGCTCACAACCGATGTTGCAGCCTTCTAAAGAAAGCCCATAGTAAGAATAATAATCTGAGACTGATAAAAGTTTGTTGCATCTTGCCGGCTCACAACCGATGTTGCAGCCTTCTAAAAGGTCAAGGGTTACAATTGCATCATGGTTATGTTTAATATTAAGTGTGAATTAATAAATGTAAGATCTCTTTTTGTTAAATTTAAATATGCTTTTGAACTTTGACTATTTCATTTTAAGTTTTTAAATAAGCTATGTATATACGGGAAACCTAAGAGTTTTTGAAACCAAAGGTCCGTGAGTCCCGATACTAGTCTCTGTGGGGTGTCAAAAGCCTGGTCACTTAGCCGCAAGGTTGGGATGTGCCGAGACGAAAGTCGCTACATGGGATGATCTCGCCTTCAAACTCATTATTCTCGGGTGGAACGTGAAGCATAGAATTTTGCAAAACGTTGATCCATGGTTGAAATTCAAAATGGCACATTCACCTAAGATATAATAATTGTCGGGAGTGAAAAGTTCACAAGTTGCAAATATGAGTAGTGTTAGCATCTTAACTGATATTTAACGGTGATTTCGTTTTAAGCTTGGTTTGGAATAAGTGAAAAGTCAGGAACGATGAATTTATCCTTTTTGGGGCATTTTAGGATTGGGATGTTAGATTGAAAGGTGTATTATTCCGTGGACCCTAAAGGTTTTATGAAACTAACAAAAGTTCAAACATGTTAGTTAGTGCTTAAAAAAGAAATGTACAAAAAAATGAGGGAAAAAAAGAAAAGATACAAAAATATGGTAGGAATAAGTGTTATATATTTAAAGAATGGTAAAAACGGGGGATTTTCTAAACTTTTGATTCTTTAAATTCCCCATTAATGAACAATTAGCTACTTTTCGAATGGTAATTAATCGATGAAGATTGAGATTCTTTGTTTTTTTAACGTGTTTAAATATGGCATTGCGTGAGACACGACATAGTTTAGTATTGGGGGATTTTGGTATGCGATTAAATTACACATACCTTTGACTTATAAACAGACTTAAAGACCAAAATACATTGTATTTTGTGTTGTTTGATTTGCATTTATATTGTGATGTATCGGTTTATCTAAGAAAAAGACAAAAAAATCAAAGCAAAACGGACAAAACCGAGCACGGAATGAAAATAGTGTGAAAAGTCAAAAAGTCAAAGTCAAAGTCAACCAAAAAATCAACCCCGACAAAGTCAAAGTCATAAGACAAAGTCGTATCGAAAAAAAATGTTAAAATGGGGCACAACCCGTAACCCATCTAATGGGGTGGGTCAGCCCATTTAAACATTATGAAGTCTTTTAATAGTCCAAATCTAAAAAAAATTAAAAAAAAAACCCTTAACCGGCCCAAACCATGGTCCAAACACAACATTTAAACGAGCCTATTGATGAGGCTGTTAAGTCGTTAACTCTATTACACCACAAGGACTTTCCATGCAAACATAACATATAAATGGAGGGGCCAAAACTGCCAACTCCTTTATATCATTTACACCACAAAGGGAAGGATTGTGAGTTGCAAACATACAATACAAGTTGAGGGGAAATCTTGCACAAACCCACTATCCCTCACTCCTGTTATCACATAAAACAGTATACAAACAAAAACCTATTTGGAGACAAATTTCCCTATTTCATGTATTTCAACCTCCCAACCCCGTCGCAACAAAAAAAACAAAAAACATCTCTCTTCCCCCTCAACCCCACTTCACATGGGTTCATTTGCCACCTGACAATCCCATAACCTTCATTCCCTCAAAGGTAGAAGGCAAATAAATTAAGGATTGAGATGTTTGCTTAGAAAGCACTCATAATGGATGGCTATGTGAAGACTTGAAGGTCTCTCACACAACAAACACACCCATAAATCTCTCTTGAAGAAGACAATGAAGACCCCATGACCTCAATAGTTTTTCTATACACTTGGCTCTTGTTAAGCCCTTTAGTGGCGCCTAGTATTCAATTAAGCTTATTTAATTTATCTTTCCTCCAAATCTAGCTTTAATGGCAACAAACATTGATTGAGCATCAACATACTGGTTAAAGGTAAGTTGATGCTCATTGGGCAGTGCCATGAGCAGAAGACTTCGAGCCTTTACATCATTCTTTTTGCAAATCTTTTCTTCAGCAGTAGAGGGCACAGTCATCTTCAATGCTGTTGATGGACCAGATTCTGGTGCTGTAACAGGAATAGGTACCCACGAATTTCCATTTTCTATTACCTCCCATAATGCATAATCTTGGATCTGAAAGTACTGCTTGATTCTGATTTCCCACATCTCATACTCTCCTAGTTTGAGCATGGGAAGCTTTGCCAACGCATTGTTCTGAGAATTTTCTAACTCCATTTTCTCTAGATCAAAGTTTCTCAAAGCACAGGCTCTGATACCACTTGTTGATCCCACGCCTTGATCGATTCTTTATGTAGTAAAGTGTTTGTTACCTTGGATGAATCCAAAATAACAATGGTTGAGACTTTGTATGTATACCAAAGTGTATGCGGAATCTACACTTTGATACTCTAGAGGTGTTTATCAATAAAACAGTGATAACTAAACAAACAATGAACAATGAACACACTGCTTCAATATTATTAGAATAATACGAGTACTCTTGTAGTACTAGGGTTACAAACCTTGAAGCTATTACAATTTTTCTCTCTAAGTATTTCTATCACTTGAAAAGTATATATCTATTCTAAACATAGGATCTCCTTTTATAGAACACAAGGAGTCCTTTACAAAGATAACAGCCTATCTTTTAGGATCAGTTACAATTCAAATATAAACATCCTGAAATAATCTCCATGCATCCTTATCTCCAATTCAGAAGCTTTGACCATCAGCACTACTAACTCTATTAGTACTGTTGGCAGTATTAAGTCTTGTGAAGATTTATTCCTAACAATAATTGTAGCTTATTGTTCAGTCTTTGAAGTAGTACAGGCTGCATTTTCATAAGGATCCTTTAAGGTGCTTATTTTTAAGCTCAAAAGTGCCCTTTTTCCTGTTTTGATTGACAGTTTAGCCAAAATGCTTATTTGATATTATGTGCTTATTAGTTTGTTTTCTTAGCTTATCTTAGGTTTAGTTTTGCTTATTAGGTTAGGTTTAGCCTCTTTTAGCTTATTGCACCGAGGTTAGAGCTTATTTGCATTGTAGCTTAAAAATTGTAAGTGTTTAAGCTCTTTAGTTACTCTGTCATTTTTAGCTTAATTTAGTTTAAATTCTTTGCTTATTTTTGTTTTCATTTGCTTATTAGGTGTAGTGCAATATCTGAGTTAGCTTATTTACCTTTTTGATAAGCTTATTTGTCCTTAAATATGCTTAACAGTTTGGTATTTGCATTTTATTTAGTTTAGCATTCTGTCTTTTTAACTTGCTTATTTCGTGCTTATTTTTGAATTCTAAAAATTTTGTTTTTATTAAAGTTGTCCATTTACATCTTATTTATAAGCTGGTTAAAAAATTTGTAAAAAGAAAAACGTATTGGGAGTTTGGAAGTCCAAGGTGAGCACAAGGCTCGAACCCTGGACCTCTACAAACTCAACCAACACGTTTTAACACCACCACTCACTACCACACGCACCCTTGGGATTTTTTTGTCTAGCTTTGCACCATCAATTTATTTACCCACTTTTTGAGCTCTTTTCATTATTAAAAGTCGTAGCTTATTACGGACTTTTTAGAGCTTATTTGATAAGTTGGTTCAACCAACTTATTTTTCTTGCATCCTTTATAGCATTTAGGACTTTTAGTGGATTTTTCAGAATTTTTCATCTTTATTTAGTATTTTTCTTGAATTTTCGTAGGTAAAAAAGTTAAGAAGTCATTTAAAATTAGTAAATTAATTTTAAAACATACAAAAAAATAGTTTTTAGATTTAGAATAAATAATTTTAGGTTTACAAGTTTTAAGATTATTTTTATCACTTTTAGATTTTAATTTTCATTTTTAGCTTTTTAAATTAATTTTAGAAAATAGATTTTAATTATAAAAAGTAGTGAAAAATATGTTTCTTAGTTCTTATCATATTTTAGACTTTTCTAAAGTAGAAAATCATTTTTTAGAATTTTTAGGGATTAATTGGTCATTTTTTAGGTTTTTAAATAGATTAAATTAGTTTTTAATTCATAGAAAATTATTAAAAAGTCAAAAAAATAAAATTCTTTTTTAGAAAATTTTCTTTTGTCATTTTTTAGGTTTACATGCAAAAATTTCTTGTGTAGGGTTAAAATTTGACTTAGTTGATAAATTAGACGCGTTTTTAGGATTCCCGTTTTGCATTTTTAGTTTAAATTTGTGTTGCCTTAATTGTTTTTAGTGTAAATTGCATTAATTTTCCGGTAGATTTAGAAATCAAATCAAAATCTTTTCCATTCAAACATCAAATATCAAACCGACTCTCGACTTTCCAATTCACTCCTCGTTGGGGATAAACGACCCGGGAATATCATATACTACTTCCGGTTTCATTGATTTTCTTGATAATTATCCTTATTATATATTTATAAGTATTATATATTTATTTATATATTTTAAGGGTTAGTCTCGAACCAATCAATTTTTGGCGCCGCTGCCGGGGAGGAGTGTAAGCGTTTGTCGTTCCGAAGTTTGACAATTAGTGCTTTGAAGATCCTTCCTTGTGAAGTTATTTTTGTTATTAAAAATATAAAAATACAAAAATATTTTTCATTTTCTTTTTAGTATATATATAAAAAACAAGAAAAACCAAAAACATAAAAACATTGTCCATAATTATCAATAAAAATCACCATCAATATAATACTTTCAACTGAAGTATTATCATTAATAAGTTCCCGAACCAAAGATTCAAAAACTTACCTTTTGTGTCACTTGCGAGGTACGGTTCACCTTTGAAAGATAAACAAACTCTAAGAGGGGTATAAGGCGGGTTGTTCCGAGGAACTACGACCCTAAAGGAGAAAGGTTTTTAATAGCTTCGCGCTTTCCTACTCCTCCGCTCCTTTGTGCGTTTTTCTTTTAGAGAGTTACCGAGAAGCTTGTTGATTATTAGGTTTAAGTGTCTTATCTCATTGTCCGTTATTAAAATAAATTGTGAATCAATTGTTGAAAAAACCAAAAAATTAGTATAAATTTTCTTTTTATATTTTAGTGCATGCGCACTCGTTCTCAATCCCGTAATCTTAACCGTCCTCAACAACAAGTCCTACCGGCTTTTGTTGAAACATTTAATCTTGAAGAACCTATTGAAAATCCCGATCCTCCCGTAGTTACAATGGACAATAATCGTACTATGACGCAATTGCTCGAAGCACCCACCGAGGGTTACGAGGATGTCATCGTTGTTCTCGAGATCACCGCGGACAACTTTAAGCTTAAGCATGGTTTGCTTACTCTTGTTCAAAATAAACAATTTTTTGGACATGACAAAGAAGACCCTCATGCTCACATTCGTTATTTCAACAAGATCACTTCTACGATGAAGTTCCCGAACGTCCCGAGTACGTCGGTTAAGCTTATGCTTTTCCCATTTTCCCTCGAGGGTGCCACCCAGATTTGGCTCGAAAAAGAACCCCCTCGATCGATTCTTACATGGGATGATCTTGTTTCGAAATTCATAAACAAATTCTTCCCTCCTTCTAAAACAACAAATCTTCGAAATGAAATCACGAGATTTCAACAACGATTTGATGAAACTTTTTATGAGGCATGGGACCGATTCAACGATCTTCTTCGGGCATGCCCACATCATGGATTTTCGAAATTACATCAACTCGATACATTCTATAATTTCTTGAACTCTAATGATCAAGATTCATTGAATTCCACCGCGGGTGGTAATTTTTTGGATAAGATGCCTCGAGATTGCCTAAGAATCATCGAGAGCAAATCCAAAGTTCGTAATTCACGTAACAAACCGGTTGTTGCCAAAGTGGGTACGAGCACTTCCACCCCCGGTATCTCACCCGATGTAGCCGCTCTTACCACCGATGTTTCCGAACTCAAAGATATGATGAAAACTTTGATTCTCGATAAACAAAAATCCCAAGCTCCCGCTACCGTAAAGGCGGTCGAGGAAAAATGTGTAACTTGCGGTGGTGCTCATTCTTATCGTAATTGTCCCACCATAGATGGAAACGTTTATCGTGACAATATTCAAGAATATGTTTCCCAAGCCGTCGTGGCTAATTTCAATCAAGGAAATACCGGTTACCGAGCCCCGATTGCTAATCAAATTCGACCTCCCGGTTTTCCTTCCGTTCTACAAAACCAAAGAAATAATCAAAACCGTTACAACCAAAACCGGGAGAATAATTACAACCAAGGACCAATCCACCAACCCCCGATTAATCAAAGACAAATTTATCGACCCCAGGTTAATCAACCTCCAGCTTACCAAGCCCCGGCTTACCAAGCCCCGGCTCCTCAAACACAAGGTGTGTCAAAAACTAATTTTGAGAGCTACGTTAAAGCTAATGATGAGGTTATGCAAAACATGCAAGGCCAAATGTCCAATATAACGGACTTGCTTACCAAAATCGCAAATTCTAATGCCGTTTCTACTTCGGGCTCGGGGTCTCTTCCAAGCAACACCGTTGCTAACCCAAAAGGTGAATTAAAAGCAATCGCCACCCGAAGTGGTGCCTCTTATGATGGACCTCAAGTTCCACCACCGACTTCTTCTCTTCCTAAGGTGGTGGAAAACGAACCCAATGTGACAAAGGACACGGTGCCTCCTACTAATAACGGAAGTACCCAAGACGTCCAACCTTCAGGTTGTCCATGTTGAAACTTAAAATTTTAAGCATGTTGTTGCTCCCGTTAGTGCTCCGATGCCTAACCAAAAATCATCAATTCCATATCCTTCGAGACGTAATGATGAAACCGTAAAGGCGGTCGAGGAAAAATGTGTAACTTGCGGTGGTGCTCATTCTTACCGAAATTGTCCCGCCACCGATGGCAACGTTTATCGTGACAATATTCAAGAATATGTTTCCCAAGCCGCCGTGGCTAATTTCAATCAAGGAAATACCGGTTACCGAGCCCCGATTGCTAATCAAATTCGACCTCCCGGTTTTCCTCCCGTTCAACAAAACCAAGGAAATAATCAAAACCGTTACAACCAAAACCGGGGGAATAATTACAACCATGGACCAATCCACCAACCCCCGGTTAATCAAGGACAAATTTATCGACCCCAGGTTAATCAACCTCCAGCTTACCAAGCCCCGGCTTACCAAGCTCCGGCTCCTCAAACACAAGGTGTGTCAAAAACTGATTTTGAGAGCTACGTCAAAGCTAATGATGCGGTTATGCAAAACATGCAAAGCCAAATGTCCAATATAACGGACTTGCTCACCAAAATCGCAAATTCTAATGCCGCTTCTACTTCGGGCTCGGGTTCTCTTCCAAGCAACACCGTTGCTAACCCGAAAGGTGAATTGAAAGCAATCACCACCCGAAGTGGTGCCTCTTATGATGGACCTCAAGTTCCACCACCGACTTCTTCTCTTCCTAAGGTGGTGGAAAACGAACCCAAGGTGACAAAGGACACGGTGCCTCCTACTAATAACGGAAGTACCAAAGACGTCCAACCTCCGGTTGTCCATGTTGAAACTCAAAATTTTGAGCCCGTTGTTGCTCCCGTTAGTGCTCCGATGCCTAACCCGAAACCGTCGATTCCGTATCCTTCGAGACGTAATGATGAAAGGCGCCGTGAAAAAGCTAACGACCAAATTGAGAAATTCTATGAAATCTTTAAAGATTTGAGTTTCGAAATTAGCTTAACGGATGCTTTGATTCTTATGCTAAAATTTACCTTGACTCTTAAAGCTTTAATTGGAAACAAAGAAAAATTAAGTGAAATGGCTAGAACGCCTTTAAATGAGCATTGTTTGGCGGTCATCCTCAACAAGTTACCCGAAAAACTTAGGGACCCCAGCAAGTTTCTCATTCCGTGTGAATTTCCCGAAATGGATGAGTGCTTAGCCATGGCTGATCTTGGCGCGAGCATAAATCTCATGCCATATTCCTTTTGAAAGAAGCTTTCCCTTTCGGAACTTACTCCGACTTGCATGACTTTCAAACTTGTGGACCGTTCGATCTCCTGACCGATCGGTATCGCCGAAGATATCCCCGTAAAAGTTGGTGTGTTCCATTTCCTGGCCGACTTTGTAGTCGTTGAATTTGATGCCGGTCCCCGAGTTCCACTAATTCTCGGGAGATCCTTCTTAAAGACCGGACGTGCTTTGATTGATGTTTACGAAGGAGAATTAACTCTTCGTGTTGGAAAAGAAGCCATAACATTCAATCTTGATCAAACTTCGAGATATTCCTCTAATTACAATGATATGACGGCGAACCAAATCGAAGTCATTGAAATGGCTTATGAGGAGTATTCTCAGGAAGTTCTCGGTTTCTTCGATGTGATCGCGAGTGGTAATCCCACTCCTTATTATGACTCGATCGTTTCTACCTCTTCTCCGACCCTCACTCCCTTCGGGGATAGTGATTTTCTTCTCGAGGAAGTTGACGCTTTCCTCGCTCTTGAAGATGATCCAACTTCACCAGAATTTGGTCACTCTTATTATGACCTAGAGGGGGACATTCTTCTTCTTGAAGCATTTCTCAATGATGATCCATCATTACCCCCTCCCACTCAAGGAAATTATTTGCCTGAAATTCGAAAAGAACTTAAAGTTTGTGAAGCTAAAAATGATAAATCTTCAATTGATGAACCTCCTAAGGTCGAACTCAAGGACTTATCTCCTCATCTCGAATACGCATTTTTGGAGGGTGACGACAAGTTTCCCATCATAATTGCTAAAGACTTGAGTGTCGAGGAAAAAGACGCTCTCATAATGGTTTTGAAGTCACACAAGTGAGCCATTGCTTGGAAACTCTTCGACATTAAGGGTATTAACCCAGGATTTTGTATTCACAAGATTCTTATGGAAGAGGACTACAAACCGGTGGTTCAACACCAAAGACGGGTGAATCCGAAAATCCATGATGTCATCAAAAAGGATGTTGAAAAACTTCTTGACGCCGGATTAATTTACCCGATCTCGGATAGTCCTTCGGTAAGCCCCGTACATTGCGTACCGAAAAAAGGTAGCTTTACCGTTGTTGAAAATGATGAAAATGAGTTGATCCTGTTAGCCTTAATTTATTGAGTCGAACAAGGAAGTTCGGTCACTCTACGATGGAGCTTCGGTCTTTAATTAGTTAATGTTGTAATAGGATAATATCGGGAATCGGGCTCGATAGTTAATCTAATATTGTATATGTTTCGGGTTTAATCCCAAGCAAAACCCGAGCCCGGGTCCTAGTTAAATATCCCGCGCGTCACTTTTAAGTGTCGGGGTATATAAGGAACTTTTCCACTTGGAAAAGTTAGTTGTTCAAAATATCTAATAATATCTTTTCTCTTTTCTCTCTCAATTCTCTCTCTAGTTTCTCTCTCTAGAACAACTCTCTCTTTCTCATTTCTAGTCCGATTTCGTGATCGATTGTATGAAGTGAAGTGTTATCGGGATCCTACAATTGGCATCAGAGCTACGTGTGGATTCGTGGTTGATTCTTGTGGTTAAACAAGATCAAATTCGTGTGTAATATTGAAGAAAAAAAATCAAACCCGAATTTTTGTGCTTAGATGTGTGAATGTTTATGTTATTAAGCAAGATCTAGGCATAAGGTAACTAATTGTGCAAGAGAAATCAAGTTAAAAGGTCAAAAAGGGTGATTTTTAGGCGATTTTTGGTGAAAAAATCGTAAATTTCGTCGTTGCGTTTTGACTCTCTGGCAAAATTCATGTTGCGTTTTGATTTTCTTCTTGTTGCGTTTTGAAAGTCTTTATGGATGTACGTTTGGTCTTTGCGAATCTCATTCAAAAATTGCCTCTCTCGTTTGGACAAAGATGCTTAAGAAAGATGTTGAAGACACAAATCTTTGTCTAAATTGGGAAAAAAGTCATTTTATGGTCAAGGAGGGCATCGTCCTTGGCCACAAGATTTCAAAGAACGGGATTGAGGTTGATAAAGCCAAAGTCGATGTGATTGCTAAGTTACCTCATCCCACCACCGTCAAGGGTGTTCGGAGTTTTCTCGGTCATGCCGGTTTCTACCGACGGTTCATTAAGGATTTTTCCAAAATTTCCTGACCGATGACTCATCTTCTTGAGAAAAATACTATGTTTATCTTCTCCAATGAGTGTATTGAAGCCTTTCAAACACTTAAGAAAAAATTAACTGAAGCTCCAATCTTGATTGCCCCCGACTGGGACTTACCCTTTGAGCTTATGTGCGATGCAAGCGACTTTGCCATAGGTGCGGTCTTGGGGCAACGTCATGAAAAACACTTTAGGCCTATACACTATGCTAGTAAAACAATGAGCGAGGCGGAATCACATTACACCACGACGGAGAAAGAAATGTTAGCCGTGGTGTATGCCTTTGAAAAATTCCGGTCTTACCTCATCTTGAACAAAAGCATTGTGTATACGGATCACTCCGCCCTCAAATATCTCTTTGCTAAAAAAGATTCCAAGGCGAGATTGCTCCGGTGGGTTCTCCTCCTTCAAGAGTTCAAATTCAAAGTAATTGACACAAAAGGAGCCGAGAATCTCGCGGCCGATCATCTTTCCCGATTAGAAAATCCTTATGAAAATGTGCTCGACCCAAAGGAGATAAATGAAACGTTTCCTCTCGAGACACTTAATATGGTGACTTTTCGTGGTGACTCAAGTACCCCGTGGTTTGCAGATTTTGCAAATTACCACGCGGGAAATTTCATTGTTAAAGGGATGTCGTCCCAACAAAAGAACAAGTTTTTCAAGGATGTTAAACACTACTTTTGGGACGACCCTTTCTTGTTCAAAATATGTGCGGATCAAGTGATCCGGCGGTGTGTTTCGGGCCAAGAAGCTATTGACATCCTCAAAGCTTGCCATAGTGGACCCACCAGGGGACATTACAGGGCCAACTACACCGCCAAAAAGGTCTTTGATTCTGGATTTTATTGGCCTACAATTTACCGAGATGCCCATAACTTGGTCACCCAATGTGACACTTGCCTCAAAATTTCATCCAAGTTTGCAAAATCTTTGACGTGTGGGGTATCGATTTCATGGGGTCGTTCTCGTCTTCACGAGGGAACAAATACATACTCGTGGCCGTCGACTACTTGTCAAAATGGGTCGAAGCGAAAGCGCTCCCCACCAACGACGCCCGAGTTGTTTGCAAATTTCTTAAATCTCTCTTCGCCTTATTCGGTGTCCCTCGTGCTATCATAAGTGATCGTAGAACCCATTTTTGCAATGACCAGTTTGCAAAGGTCATGCTTAAATACCGAGTTACTCACCGTCTCTCTATCGCGCATCACCCACAAACAAGTGGGCAAGTTAAGGTATCCAATCGTGGCTTGAAACGAATTCTTGAAAGGACCATAGGCGAGAACCATGCCTCTTGGTCGGACAAATTAGATGACGCACTTTGGGCCTTTCGTACCGCTTACAAAACACCCATCGGGTGTACCCCATACAAGCTCGTGTACGGAAAGGCATGTCATCTACCGATCGAGCTCAAGCACAAAGCCTATTGGGCCTTGAAGCATGCAAACTTTGACCTTAAGACCGCGGGTGATCACTGAAAAGTTCAACTCAATGAACTAAATGAACTTCGTGATCAAGCCTATGAGAACTCTTTAATCTATAAAGTAAAAACAAAGAGGATTCATGACTCAATGATCAAAAACCGCGTTTTCAGCGTCGGTGATTAAGTCCTCCTCTTTAACTCTAGATTGAAGATGTTCTCGGGCAAGTTAAAATCCCATTGGTCCGGACCGTTCACCATTACCCATGTCTTTCCATATGGCACCGTTGAGTTATCTCAAAACTCCGTACCAAACTTCAAGGTGAACGGTCATAGAATTAAGCACTACTTTGGAGGGGACGTACCACAAATGGTTGTCCCGGATCTCCAAATCTTCCCCAAGGACAAATGAATTCAGGGATTGGGTCAAGCTTAGTGACCCTAAACAAGCGCTTCATGGGAGGCAACCCATGCTTATCTGTAGCAGTAATATTATGTAGTAATGAATAAGTGTTTTTTGTTGTGAGGAGGTGTGCCTCCTTCCATTCTCGTTTGCTTGTGTTTTTGTTGTTTATTGTCCAGGATTGTCTCGGATTTTTGAAGCCTCTCGTGCTCATGGTTTTGTCCTTCGTTCACAAGAGCTTCAAATCCTTAGCTTCATTTGGGAAATCCAATATCCAAATCTTATCGACTAACGTTTATCTTTAAGCATACTTATTAAACGGCTTAGAATTTACGTAGAGACCCTTCTTAAAACATTGAGGACAATGTTTAATTATAGTATGGGGGATATATCGATTTGATTATGCATGCAGCCGTTGTTTTCGCGTAATCCCGTTTTTACCACCAAAATTTCAAAAAAATTAAAAAATTAAAAAATTTCAAAAATAAAATAAGTGTTTTGTCACAATTTTGACTTTCCTGCTAGGTAGAATGAGAATAAATTTTAACTCGATCGAGCGTGTTGAGCTCTAGCTTGTTCCTTAAGTTTTAGGCTAAGCGTTCGCGAAGAACGAAAAATGATAGAGTTAAGTATGAGTTGGATGCTAAACAGGGATTATTTGGAAATCTTAAGAGCTCATGTATGTAATTTGTGGCTTTTTCTCCCATAAGCTCCTAACCGGACTAATAATACGTGCTATTTTTGGAGAATAAACTTAAATCAACAATTTTTATGTAGTTAATAGCAAAAAATTTAGTTTTAGTTCAAATTTATACTTAAATTTTTCAAAAAGATGTCTTCTATAAAGTAAAATGAAATATAAAAAAATTGAATAAAAAATATGATGAAAAATGAAAAAAAAATATATAATAATTATAAACTGTGGGCTGATAAAAGTTTGCTGCATTTTGCCGGCTCACAACCGATGTTGCAGCCTTCTAAAGAAAGCCCAT
>BQNB010026975.1:17199-58057 GCA_026074375.1 Tanacetum coccineum
CACCAACAACCACCTCTACACCAAATTCTCCACCAACAACAAACTAGGCATGATATATGCTTAGTATTTTCTCGCATTCAAATAAAAAAGTAACCTATCCGTTTGCAAGCAAGTCATATGACATTCTAGGAAAATTAAGACCTTTGTAGTTTTTATTTATGTATGATGTATTATTATGCTTCAAGCATAATTTTTAGCCTTAATGTATGCATTGTGTTTCATACACAATATTTCATGTTTAATGAATGCACTTATGTTCCTCTAGTAGTTAATTATTTTTGTGATGGTTAACTCCTATCTATATAGTTGAGCTTTGATAATTGTCAAGAATTGTAACCATACTTGAATATTTTTCCTTTGTCTTTGCTATATGTTAGAAATATTGTTCTTGTTCTTCTAACTTGTTCTTGTAGCAAAGTTATCATAGCTCGATTCCTTGTTTAATCTATTGACAATAAATCATCACTATAAAATTCGGTTTCGAAAAGTACTTCATTAGACGCTTAAGCTACAAGACAAGTTTCGTCTTTAGTCTTTTCTTCCTCATCTTCACCGCTATCGCTCCATGTTCCTCCAACAAAATCCCTTTGGTTTTTGATTCTTGGTGGCTTTGGGCATTCTCCGATGAGGTGGCTTTGGGCATTCTCCGATGAGGTGATTTGGATCTCCGCATCTAAAGCATTTTCTTTCGCTTTTACCATTTTTGTCATCTTTACTTCTTTTGAACGACTTTCTTTCATCACGTGGTTGTCTTACAAACCTTCCTCGTCTTTTGAAAAATTTCTTGAAGTCTCTCACGGCCGTAGCATATTCTTCGTCTTCACTATCGGAGGTCGAACTTTCTTCATCACTAGATTCCTTTTTAGCCTTCAAAGCGAGAGATCTACTTTGTTCTCTTTTGCCTCTGACCATTTCAGAATCTTTCTTTATTATCACTTCATATACTTTCAAGTTGCCGATAAGTTCGTCAAGTGATAGAGATGTCAAATCCTTCGACTCTTCAATAGCCGTGACTTTTGCGCGCCATTTAGGATGAATTGCCCTAAGAAATTTCCTAATATAGTTCTTGCTAGAAAAACCTTCATCAAGTGCTTTTAGACTAGTAATAATACTGTTAAATCTAGTAAAAGCATTATCTATCGATTTCTCTTCCGGAATCGTAAATTGTTCATATTGTTGAACAAGAAGATCTACTTCGTTATCCTTGACTTGACTATTACCTTGGTGAGTGATTAATAAAGTGTCCCAAATTTATTTTGCGGTTTTACACATAAAAATTCTTTCGTATTCTTTATGTGGCAAAGCATTATAGATTACCATTTTAGCAAGTTTCTTTGTAAAATCATCGCTTTGTTGTCAAACGGTACAATTTTATCATTTTTAGTTTCTAGATTATTTTGAATAGGAGAAAAATCACCATATGTGATAATATGCCAAAGATCTAGATCTTTTGATTTCACATAAGTTTCGAACATGCAATATAACTCTTTATCATTACTAACCCTAACTAAACCCCTTTTCAACTCTATTTTTGGTACTTGGTAATACAAACCTTGAAAGTAGTTTCCATATTTTTCTTCTAAAAATTCAGCAAACTTTTCGTAAGGCATCTTTGAAACAGACATATTAAGGATGACACCATTAACATACCTTAGAGGTAAATGGGCGAAATAACCATAATTATGAACATCAAAACAATGCAGGTCGGTCCTAGGTATCATTTTGTTAGATTATTGAAAAAAATTAGGGTATATGAACAAAAATCAACGATTAACCAACGAATTACAAAAGAACAAGTGGATAGATTAAGAAATTGTGACATATCTGATGACAGAAATTATGGATTGTGTGAATTAATGATTGTTTGAATTAGAGTTCATGTAGAATTAGGGATTGTGTGTTTTTTTGTGATATGAATTAGGCGGTGTGTGACTTGTTACAAACCTGGTACTTTGTTTAATGGCAAAACGGACCCCCCAATGTGTAAAACTAGAAATTTAAAAAGGATAACGGAAAAAAGTGGTTTAATATAGTGTTACGTCAAATTACTTTCGTTAGAATGCTACAATAAGAAGATTAGCAAAAGATTTGATTTCTGTAGGAAAATTAAAACATGAACGCTTACAAAGAGAAAACGTGAAAACTTCAATTCTTTTTTAGATCATTTGCTCTATTGTAATTTATATAAAATTCATGGTACTATCAAATTTCTGAATTAAAAAATATATAATTTAAGATGGCATAAAAATATTGTGGGATCCGATGCAGAGTGGACCACGGCATCGAGAGAGGAATTATTAATTATTAAGCCTTTAAAAGTCAATAGAAAAATGCACTCCATAACTAAGAAACATAAACAAAAGTTGGCATAAAACTTTTGCTTATTCGGTTCTATTAAATATCATGTCATACTTCCCCTTAAATAGATAATGGCACCCCTCTCTTTTTGTCCACTTGTTTTTATTTATTTTTATTTTTATAATTTAATTTTTATTACAAAAGTACATAACTGATAGTAAAAAAAAATTATAAAGTTTGATAAATTAAAAGTATTAAAAGAAAAAAAAACATACCAAAGAACAAAAAAAAACCTTTTTTTTTTGTTCATGGACTGATAAAATAACTTATGGAGGTGTCAATAACCTACAAGTCTATCCCAAACAACACCCTATTATCTAAATAACATGTCCCAGAGGGGAAATGTAGTGCTCATCTACAGTTCATGAATAGAAAACGGCGAGGAGTGATGAGGAGTGGTTAATATTACAAAAGTCTTTCATTCAAATAAAGAAACATAAAAAAATGGTTATGCACAATAAACAAATATGGAAACTAACAAAATATGAATTGACTTTGATTTTTTAAGCTGGTAAAATAATCAAATATAAGTATATAACTCAAAAGCAACGTGTGTAATAATTTGACTTCATATGATGTTAGTATAAGATTTCAAGTTTGTGTAACGAATAATATTCCTTGGGTTTGGGTATTTTAATTTAACTTTCGAAAGACGTGGATTAATATTTTCTGGACTCATCAAGTCGTATTACCATAAACTGAATCATATTAATTTTTGTATATTGCATCTAACAGGGGCGTTACCAGAAAATTTGGTAAGCGGGGGCAAAAATAAAAAATGCATGTACATAAGGTCGGGTCCTTAACTGAAAATATATTTTTTTGGGTAAAAGGTTACTCCGAAAAATATGTATTAATCACCGCAAAAAAAGTACAATGAAATGTGATTGAATGCCACATTTACCTCAAGCAAAGCTTGAACTTCTACCTATACCGATTGTGAAATGCCACAACGGATAACACTAAAAATCAGCAAATGACTCTTAGTTAATCACCATACAATCTAAAGTTTGAAGGCATCTTCCATGACGCGGGCAATCTTGTTACCCTCGATGTGTTCTTAAATCTGAAGGAGACGAGCTTCAGTCTAACCGTCACAATAATCAAGTCTCTAATTTCTTCCGGAGATCTTCTAGTTCCTTTGAACAACCTATATTCATTCACACCCAAAGAAGTAAGACGCGGCTGCAAAAATAAGCTTTCCCATAATCACATGCACAGTACGTTTGTGTGCCACTGTTTGAAACCAACCTGTGATTTCATAAACAATGTGCCGACACAGTGACTAATCCGCATAATTACAACTATATACCATACCTTTGATGCATATAAACACTCAAAAAAGAGGTGTTCATGGGAATCCATATAATGTTGACAAAAGACACACCTTAACGTGTTCAAATCAGTAGAAGGGCCAACATCCCAAGGATAAAGCTTGTCTTGCGTTTTTAAACTTCTCCTCATGACTAACCATAAGTGGAAGGCATGCCGTGGTATGCAATGAGCGAACCAAACTATTTTATACCATAGGACCTCAGCTCCACGAGGTCTAAGAGCTTCCCATGCAAGTTTAACAGAAAAATCAGCCATATTGCCATTAATATCACGCCATTGAATAAAATCATGGCTATTAACAAGGATTGGAGCAACAATTAAAGCCAAGTTAGGAGCTTTCGCCAACCATGAAAATGGCCAATTCCATGTCCCATTCGTCACAAGGTCAGCCACTTTAGATTGAATGGTAAAACCTTCCCTAGTAATATCCTTTGGAGAAAGAAAACGACTAATAAGACTTTGGGAGCACCACATGTCATACCACAAAGAAGTACTCATGCCATTCCCAATACGAACCCACAAAAATGGTTTGACAGTATCACGAAGTTGGAGGATTTTACGCCAACCCCAACTCATGTCACTTTTAGGTTGAATGTCCCATAGCGTACGACCACGGAGCTTGTACATGTGAATCCATCGAACCCACAAACTCGCTTTATTAGAAAGGATATTCCAAATATGAGTTGTCATTAAAGCAAGATTAAACACCTCAAGACTACGAATACCAAGACCCCCTTCCTGCTTAGGAAGACAAATATCCTCCCAAGCGACTTTAGCTTTACCACGCTTGAAATCTCCATTACACCAAAGGAAACATCGAATAAGTTGTTGAATATCATAAATAATACCTTTAGGGAGAACAAGAACGGATGCGCAATATACTTGCATGGAAGAAATAACCGATTTGCCAAGTTGAAGCCTTCCCGCAAAAGATAACGACTTATTCTTCCAATCACCAATCCTTTTCCGGGCTTTTTCAACAAGGATTTTACAATCCTTATTTAAAAGTCTAGAAGATATCAATGGAACACCAAGGTATTTCACCGGAAGCTTACCTTAGGAGAAAGGCATGACATTCAAAATACCCATTTTAACATGATTTAAAACATTACAAAAAATGCCGTACTTTTTGGAATGCTTGGAACCAAACCCGAAACAGCCTTGAATTCGTTAAGAGAATCCATAATCACACTTGCCAAAACCACATCACCTCTAGCAAATAAGAATAAGTCATCCGCAAAGCATACATTGATGATGTTCAAGTCCTCACAATGTTTATGATATCTAAAGGAATCCGACAATCGGACCCGTCTTTGAAGAATAAGCGTTAGAATTTCCATAACCAAAGTGAAAAGATAAAGGGAGAGAGGGTCACCTTGATGGAGACCTCGCTTTCCTTTAAAATACCCATGAATATCACCATTTATACTAATCGAAAACGAAGTGGATGTAACACAAGCCATTATCCACTTAATCATATTTGGATGAAAACCAAAACCCGTAAGAATTCGGTCAAGAAAGCACCAATCCACCGTGTCGTACGCCTTTTGGATGTCTACTTTGAAAGCACACCTAGGGGGGCCTCTATCCAAATGGTAATTGTGCATAAGCTCCTGAGTAATAAGAATATTGTCCGATATACGTCTTCCCGAAACAAATGCCGATTGATTTTCACTAACAGCCTCTTTAATCCCCTCGATAATGCGATTAGTAAGAATCTTACTAATGCATTTATAAATAACATTTCTACTTAGCAGTACCTTGACTTTCTACTTAGCAGTACTTTGACTTTTTGCTTAGCAGTACGTTGACCAATTGACTTGTTTTTCCCAACACTCCCACGCCTAACTTGAATCTACTTGTCATGACATCAAGATTCTTGATAGTGTGATCTTCTTTGTTTCAGCATTAGACTATCTTGACATTTAAGCAGTACTTGCCTTCAATCTTTCAAGCTTCTCCCTTTGAGCAAGTAATCTGTACACAAACCTGTTTGAGTTCTTGAAATGAAAACCTCTTATCTTTGAACATAAACATATTCTCAAAAATCATTTTGTCTTTGCATCAAACAATTGTTTCTCTCAGGAACATGTCCTTTTCAGCACAAAAAATGGGGGAATATTATATGAGTCCTTTTACAACTAGCCATCAATCTTGGGCTAGTCAATCTTTGTACCTAGAAAGGTAATAAGCCATGGTGAACTAAAACCCACTTCACACACTCAGAACATGATTCATAGTGTGTTGAATACTATTATGACTTTTGAGTAAGGTCATTAATAACCATACATGAAACGGATTTGATTAGATCATTACCTGTAGCCGTTTTGCTTCATGACTTAGTCAACTCTCAGTAATAAAACAATGTGAGTTGAGGACCCATAATAGTTTTGAGCAAACTATTAAAGCTATCAACAATTTAGTTCGATCTTTACCAACAAGCCAGTTTGCTTTGTGAGTAAGTCCAAATAATTCAGTTTAGTACCATGGTGTATTGATACACATATAATTTTTGGTAAATTGGTCAACCATCAAACCAGATTTAGAGGTCTTTAACCAAAACTATTGTGATTTTGACTATTCCGCGAGTCTTAAGGAATGTGTAAGACAGAGTGAGAATGAGGAAGGGAGCGCCGATTGTGTTTATGTGGATGGTGGTTACCCAACACTCAGAATCCTGCTTAAAAGCACATATTTTAGTGTTTCAACTGTGCATTAACCTTTTAATGCACACTCAAGTCTTAAGATATAAATAGCTTACAGAGCAACTTTAGTACAGCCTAACAGGTACTTTAGCAACAGAGGGTACGGAGTGTGTTTGTAGATTTTAACACACTGGGAGGCAATGGTACTTATAAACAAATTACTAGCTTTAATCAGGCGGTAGTAAGAGATGTAGGCTGATATGGCTAACAAAGTAAGGGGAGAATATATATAAAAAGATAAATTGTGTGATAAATGATACCATTTGTATATTAGAGATTGTCACTATCTTCAGTGATACCACATGAAAATATGATGTATCAAACTGATGTGCTGCTCTCTCTTTGGTCTTACTTCAACTTCCTATCCCATGTTCCTAACATCCTAGCCATCAACACTTATCTAGAGGATATTTTCTTTCAGCCAGCATTGAATCATAGTGCCAACTTCAAACTCTAGTGTATGCACTCCAGAAGATTCATGAAACCTCCATCTTGATGAATTTCCCGATTCGTTCTTGATGCCTTCCAGGAAGTCATCATCACGGTATGTTCTCATCCTTCTCCCAAATAAGAGTTATATATCACCTAGAGATAAGACAAACTAAGGGCCGTTTGGAGGACAGTGCTGTGAGCGAGGTAGCGATCACAACTCTGAGAAAAGGTGATAATAAATCCTTTCTATCGTAAGAGCGATGCAGTGGATAAGCACCCATATAAGTATCAAAAGCTCTGAAGTGAGTATTCGCTCTTTGAATGATGAGGCATCGCGATCTCCAAGGCAGTTAATGCATAACTGAAGTAAGCTCGAAAACATGAGATACCTTCTAATGACTCTCTATCTGAGGATGTCCTCTCTTTTCAAAGTCAACAACCTAAGATAGTAGTCTAAGACTCATCAATTTTAGAGCGGTGTTTCCCAACGATCTATGCTACTAGATGAATTATTGGTGATCGATATATGGGAGCGATCCTTCGAGCATATTGTAGCTTTCCATTTTCTTGCTTGACGTATGGACGGGTGCGAGTATATGTGCTATCGTCTGTTCCTAGAGAAAGCATCTCTCAGTGTCGATTATACTCGATGACAATCCATGGAATAAAGGTCTGATATACATGGTGCTTAAATCGGAGAGGTCAGTTAAACTTTGTCATCTACAACGTCTGATCTTCTTTGGATACTTAAGTTTTTTGCAAGTTCTGTATCCCTGAATTTTTAAGAAACTCGATCATCTGACTCCTTTCTTAGCAAGAGACGTGAGAAGGGATTATTAACCCTCAAGAGATGGTCTTTCGTGTCATTAGCTTGTATCTTTAGAATTCAATCAAGACCTTAATCATATCTTCTTCTCATCCCGATTCAGCTTGAATCTTTCGTGCAACTTCCTCAACATACAATAGTTTCCAAGGCTCTGATTTGTTGAAATGAGTCATTTTCTTACTTTTTAGGTCTTCAACCAGTATCCCTTTGCCTTTGATCTTAGGGTCAGTACCTAGAGTATCAGTACCCATGGAGGTTGTCTGTTGAGGTTGAGTTAGTATGGGGGAACGCAGGAATGCTCAGACCTCTTGGTCTTAGGAAATATGCAACAAGAACTGTCATCAACTTTAAGATTGTTCTTACAGAACTCCATAACTTTGAGTATGGACGAAGTGGGCTTGAAGACCATGCTTCATCACAAATTCAAGGTCCTTTTAGTAAAAGAATACCTCTGTCAAGCAGTACTTTGAGTTGTCCTCCAATTCCAGTTCTTTCTGTTTCTTCGTCTTCTCCCCTCTTTACATTAGAAATCTTTCTCCTCAATATGTAACTACTTCATTCTCATCACTTTTTCTTTCCAAATCAGGAATAACAGCAGCATCTTTCAACAATATCAGCAACATCTTTGTCAACGAATACATCAAAGAAAGATTTCTGTATCATCTTCCTTGGAACATAAGTGCTCTTCATACCAAAGTACCTTCCTTCTTATTCCTCCCAAATTTGACTTAAACACATTCTATCTTTTGCTTCTTTCTTTCGTCTCTTTTTCTATCTTAAGGTTCTGACCTTTCCACCCAAAAAAGCCATTGATTCTTGACCACTGTGTTTTGTTACTGAATTTTGTAGCAGTTTCTGAGCTATGCTTTGAGCTTGGATTTTATTTAGCTTAGAAAGATTTGCATTCTTGAGTCTCCTACTTCCCCTGTGTTCAATAGCATATATATCTAAAAGTCTCACGTCATCTCCTCCAGATGTTTGAGACCAATCTTTGGGAGTATAATCATCTTGGGAGAGTTTAGAAAAAAGCAGCAATCGAAGTTTCAGCCTCAACCTAGAAGTCAGCAGTCCTTTGTATTATTCAGGCAGTCCTTTACTTTGTATTTCAGCAAAGTCCCTTGTAATTTCAGCAGCCTGAGAGGTAGCATTAACCTTGTAGCCGAATCAGTAGTAGAGACTGAGCAGCAACTTTGAAGTAGGACTGCCTGACATACCCTTGCTAACTTGCAGCCCTAGAGAATGAGGGACAGTACTATTTCTCTCCTCCGCTGCCCAATTGCTGTTTCACATACGTCTCTAAGCCAATATGGAGACAAAGGAGTAAAGTCCTACATGAGAACTAAGTAACAGTATTCTCCTCAAGAAGGTAAAAACTTTGAAGTAATAGAAACTAAAATTGGTAATAAAATACGTTCTGCGGACTTGACTAACATCCCCATCTAGAAACTGCTTGTTCAAGCAATAAATGAGAGCGAAACCTAGATACAAAAATACAACGGTGTACCATTTGAAATATGTCCAATGCAATCCATACCAGTAACATCAAAGAAAAGTTGACCTTCTTATCCGTTGCTAAATCCTACAAGTTCAGAGATCTGATGATGTACCAAATAGTGCACCATGAGGTAACTCTTAAGGACTAAGGTGCAGAAAGTAATAACATGTATCACGTACTTCCATCTGTATGTTCAACGATAAAGGTTAGAGAAAGTGATTTGTAGTCTAAGATGATACCTCTCATAGTCCAATATCTCTGATTTGGTCCAAATAACTTGCTTAGGAAAAGCATCAACGCAATTTCAATCATCAAAGGAGTAAAAGTGTCAGGCCCTATGGTTGCTTCATAAATCAAAATCATCTTGCCCAGCCTACCTTGTGCGCAGATGTAGACGTTACGTCATGTAATATCACTTTGATAGAAGCGAGGTAATCCTCAAAATTGTTGAAGCCAAGGACCGGATGAGAATCAGTGTATCAACCACCAAAGAGTAATTGACTGGGACATCCAGTGAAGGAAAGTCGATGATTGTGATAAAAATACAAGCATTCTGTGCCGTCCTTTTTTTATCCACATCACGGCAATCATGATTGTGCTTGTTACAATTATGAATATTATGTCCATTTGAAAAATAATTGGGATAGTGCGTCGGAGGTTGGAAATTCAAAAATTTCATGATGAAAATAAAGTAATAGTGAGATGAAAAAATGCAATTTAGTATGAGTATATTTATAGGTTCGACGTCTAACTAAGAAGTAACCTTTTTTAGAAAACGTGTTTTAGCGCCAAAACGGTACATTTTGACCGTTGAACCGAAAACGTTACAACTAGTACTATGGTAGTCTAAGCATACTTACTAAGGAAAGCAGTACAATTTGAGTTGGAGGAAACATAAACTTTCAACTAAAAAGTATGTTCCAATCTCGAAAAAAGTCACACTACACACCCTTCAAACCTTGCAAACTATCAACTTTGCAAACTATCTCTTCAAATCATCAAACCTCTGAAAAATCATTCATATCCTCCCCTCAAATATAGCTAGAGTGCTTCAAAAATCCAATCTAACCAAAACAGTACTTTACTTGATCACCAGTACTTTATATGTGATCCTCCCCTCAAAGATAGCTATGGGTTCATCATCCCAATTGTTACCACCAAAAAGTTAAATCTTGCCAAGTCAAAGCCTTTGGTGAGTAAATCTGCTACATTGTCATCAGTATGAACCTTGACCACATTAATGAGCCTTTGCTCATAACAATCTCGAATGAAGTGATGTCGAATCTGAATATGCTTGGTCTTCGAGTGAAAAACAGGATTCTTCACAATGCAAATGGTGCTCTCATTGTCTATATGGATTTCAGTGTTCATGAAGTTAAATCCATAATCAAGTAGTTGATTTTGCATCCACAGGACCTGAGCACAACAACTTGCAGCGGCAACATATTCTGCCTCAGTAGAAGATATAGCCACGATTGTTTGTTTCTTGCATTGCCAAGAAACTAGTCTTCTTCCAAGATACTGACATCCACCTGAAGCTGATCTTCTATCATGGTTGTCTCCAGCATAGTCACTATCCAAAAAAGCTTCTAAATGGAAAGGAGAGTCCTTAGGATACCATAAGCCTAATTTTGGTTGATGTTTGAGGTACCTAAAGATCCTCTTGACAGCATGTAGATGAGTTACCTTTGGAGTGACTTGAAATCTTGCACACAGACAAACAGCAAACATTATGTCTGGTCTTGAAGCGGTTAAGTACATGAGACACCCAATCATAGACCTGTAAAGATGTACATCAACATCTTCACCTTCTTCATCTTTTCCTAGAGACTTATGAGCTTCAATGGGGGTGGATGCTGGCTTAATGGTTCTAAAGTCAAACTTGTTGAGAATATCTTTCACATATTTGTCTTGACTTAGAAAAATACCACCATTAGATTGCTTGACTTGAAGCCCCAAAAAGAAAGTGAGTTCACCCATGGAACTCATCTTGAATTCCTTTTGCATAAGATCTTCAAAATCCTTCACCATAGAAGACTTGGTAGATCCAAAGATGATATCATCAACATATACCTGTACCAACATGATATCTCTTCTATCCTTCTTAATAAACAGAGTTTTATCAATAGCCCCTCTCCTATATCCATGTTTCAAAAGAAAAGTGGAAAGTCTTTCATACCATGCTCTTGGGGCTTGATGCAGGCCATAAAGTGCCTTGACAACTCTGTAGACCTTGTTTGGATGAGCAGGATCTTCAAAACCTGGAGGCTGTTTGACATATACCTCTTCTGTGATGTTGCCATACAAAAATGCACTTTTGACATCCATCTGATAGACAGTAAAGCCCATGAAAGATGCAAATGCCAAAAAGAGTCTGATTGCTTCAATTCTGGCAACTGGTGCAAATACTTCATCATAATCCACACCTTCTTCTTGTCTGTACCCTTGTGCAACTAGGCGTGCTTTGTTCTTGATAATAGTACCCCGTTCATCTCTCTTGTTTCTAAAAACCCATTTAGTTCCAATCACCCTCTTGCCTTCTGGTAGGTCACATAACACCCATACCTCTTGCAGCTTGAATTGAAGTAGTTCTTCTTGCATCGCTTCAACCCAACTTTCATCTGCTAAAGCTTGAGAGACTTTCTTGGGTTCCTCTTGAGATAAGAAACAAGCAAACAAGCATGTTTGCTGATCTTTGTGGTTAGTTCTATTTTGCTTGTATATGAAAGACAGCAATGCTTGATGTTGATTTGAAGTACTGTCTTGAAGCTTTCTTCTTGTTTGAACCCCAGCAGTACTTTTGCCAATAATTTGACTTTGAGGATGAATCTTATGAATTCTAAGTGTGGGAGTAGAGGGAACATCAATGGTAGGATCCATGTTGTTGTAGTCAGCTACTCCGCCTTCCTCAGCATCAAAAGAGTTTGTAGAGAAAACACCATCTGTTGGAGTATCATCATCAGAATCTGTAGGTGTATTGCCAGTACTTTGAGGAGGTGTATTAGCAGTACTTAGAGTGAAAGTACTGTCAACATGTTCTTTTCCCTTTGCAATAGATATTCTCCTCTTTTCCTCTTCAAAAGCAATCCTTTGATCATCATTATGAGCTTTGGCAAGAGATTCTTGATGCATCAAACTTACAAGCTCATCATGTAAAGCTTGATCTTCAGAGGACAATTTAACTTCTTTTGCAGCAGTACGTTCCTCTGGAGGCATAGGCTGAGTGGTATGAACAATGAATTGCTGGTCATCTAAATCTTCAGCATCATCACAAGTTATTCCTTGTTCTTTTGAGTCAGCATAGTTTTCTTTCCTGACAGGAATGTAATTCATGGAGGGAGTTAAAAGGTCAAGATCAAACATCCAATCAGGACCTTTTCCCTTTTGATTTTCCTGATTCTCAAGAAAGTTTACATGAAGACAATCTTGAACCTTTCTTGTGACCCTGTTATAGACTCTAAACCCTTTGCTGTTAGTAGAGTATCCCAACAGATATCCTTCTTCTGACTTGCCATCAAACTTACCCAAATGATCCAGAGTATTAAGTATAGTCAGAGAGCATCCAAAAGGTCTCATGAAACTGATGTTAGGGGATCTTCCCATCAAGATTTCATAAGGAGTCTTCATTTGAGGTTTAGTCACCAACACTCTATTAAGCACATAACAGGCAGTATTGACTCTTCAGCCCAAAATTGAATAGGTAAAGGGAGTCTGCTAACATATTTCAAGCAGCTTCAATAAGAGTCCTATTCTTTCTTTCTGCAACACCATTTTGCTGTGGAGTCCTGGCAATGCTATATTCTCTCTTGATTCCTTTCTTGGCACAAAACTCATTCATAAGTTGATTCTTGAACTCTGTTCCATGATCACACCTGATGGTCTTCACTTTATGTCTTAGTCTGTTTTCCAAACCCACAATCAAATCATGAAGCATATCATATGTTTCATCCTTGTAGGCCAAGAAAAACACCCATACGAATTGCTGCAGTCATCAGTGACCACGCAAGCATACTGTTTTTCTTGTAATATACTCTCTAATGAAACAGTCCAACAAATTCCATATGTAGCAAATGCAAGAGGTTCTCTAACAGTTCTTTCCTCAAACTCTTGCAAGATGGCCCAGTGCTGTTTACCCTTTCTACATGCCACACAAAGGTGATCAAGCTTGAAGGTCTTTGAATGGTAAACCCTAACCAGATTGCCTTTAAACCAACATGGTTGATATTTTTGTAGTTGACATGCCCCCAGTCTTCTGTGCCATAGGACAGCTTCATCCTCTGTTGCTTGCAACAAACAAGTGATCCACCAAGGGAATAATATTCTTTAGATCCCAAGAGTAGACATCATTCTTTCTGGAGCTCTAAGAATCCCAAACTTCATCAACAAACTTGAATTTTTGGAGATAGGATAGTACATTCTTTATCTGTGAAGAGTACATTGTGCTTCTTATCACAATTTGAGAAACAGAGATTAAACTTGAGCTCTTCCACATAGCTAACTTTCTCAAAATCTAAGCATGATGTCTTAATGGTTCCTTTTCCTGAGATTCTTCCACCTTTAGAGTCATTTCCAAAGGCCACATAACCACCTTTGAACTCTTTAAAATCAGACAACTTGTCCTTGTCTCCTGTCATACTTCCAGAGCATCCACTGTCAATGATAGCATAGTCCTTGAGATCTTCCTCTGGATTGCCCTGTACAAAAAATTTCAAAGAATTAGACTCTTTTAGGGACCCAAGTCATAACTGACTTGGATACCCCTAATGGAGTTACATACTCAAATTGCTTGAGTGTGTAAGATCCATTACCCCTATTCACAGAATCTAGATAGTTCCCTTTTGGTTTCCATGTTTGTTTTGGATTTATCATTGCACTCTTTTTGACAGTTTGTGGAAGTACTGCTTGGGATCCAACAGTACTTCCTTTCTTTACCCAGATCGATTTAACAATTTTCTTGGGTCTTTGTGGTCTATGAGGAGTCCTTGTGGTAGAAGACCTTGATGATGGTGAGTAACTTGAGATTCTAGGTCTTCTATTATCCATCCTTGGATAATAACTTCCATCAGTACTTCGTGAAAGTACTGCCTGTGGTACTCTAGATCTAGCAGTACCTTGATAAGTCACATTAGCAGTACTTTTTGAAGGTACTGTTTGTGTCATTTTTGGTCTAGCAGTACTTATCAACCCATTCCTTGTAAGTACTGCTGATGGAATAAAGGATCTCCTTTGGTGAGGGTACCTAGAGTTTCTTGAGAAATTACTATGATTCACTCTTTGGATGTTGTTCCAAACTGGTCTTGTTTCCCTTGAACCCTGTGTTCCCTTAGGTTTATGAGTTTGGGTGTGTTTGAAGGTTCTTTCATGTAGGTTACAATCCTTAATTAGGTGATTAGGACTGTAACATACAAAACATAATTTACCCCCTTTGTTCCCAAGTCCCTTTGTCCTAGATTCTTGACCAACACTGTTTTGACTGTTTGGTGACCTGTTTTCAAAAGATGTTTCACTATTCTCTGAGTTAAAAGCAGTTTCCTTTTGACTTTCTGAAACATCAGTCTCTTCATCATCACTATCAACCCAATCTTCAATTATGACTTTATTTCTATCAATTGCTGATTGACTAGATTTTGTTTTCTCTTGATTAACAACTTTATTCCTAATGGCTAGTTCATCTATCCCTGTAAAGGAGACATTTGCCCTAGGTGGAATAATTGTACCTGTAGGTGGAGGTACTGCTTTGTAGGCCTTTTCTCTTTTGAAATTTTCGTACGCAGAATCAGTCAAAGTTTCATCCCCAGATGAAATGTCACTTTCCATACTATTGCTAGACTCAATCCCAAACCCTATACATGACTTATCAGACACATATCTTTGTTTGTTTAGGACTTCGTTTTGAAGTACAGAAGCATTTGACCATTTCTCAAGTTTTACTTTGAAATCATCTCGTTCTTTTAAGGCTTGATCTAATTCCTTTTGTTTTTCTTCTAGTTTCAAATCTCTTATCTTTAAGTCATATTCCATTTGTTCATACTTATCACCCCATGCATATTCATTCTTTTCATGTGTTTTAAGCATGACCTCTAATGACTCTAAGCTCATTTGATATCCTAGAATTTCAGTCCTAGCTCTTTGAAAATTATCTCTTTCTTTTTGATAGTTTTCAAGCAACAGTTTATAAGACTTACTACATTTGGAACAGTAAGGTACCTCTGAGTTTGTAGCCATCAAAGCTAGAGATACTGGTGCATCATCAGCTTTGTTGCTCCAGTCAAAATCATCAAGTCCATCTTGTCCAAAGTGCATGTGCTCTGCATCAAACTCTATGCTCCAATCATCTTGTTCAACTCCAGTCAGTGCCATCATAGCATATGTCACTGGTTCAGCATCAAATTCCTTGGTCCAATCAATATCTTCATTGTTGTCTGTTGCCACCAAGGCTTTTGAGTTTGAATCTTCAATAGCCACAATCCTCTTTTCATTACGACCATTTGCTTTGTTTTCCTGGTATTTAGCAAATCTACACTCTCTAGCAAAATGACCTAACTTTTGACAGTTAAAGCATTCAATTTTTGACTTATCAAAGGTAATCCCATTCTTTGGCTTGAGGTCAATGGATCTCCCTGTCTTTCTCATAAACTTCCTTATCCTTGCTGTTATCATAGCCACTTGCCATCGAATGTCAATTTCTTCCATAGCATCTTCATCAATTTGCAGCAGGTCTTCATCATCATGAGTTGTAGGCATAGATGCTTGTTGAGCAAAGAAGGAACATATGATTTCATCTGAGTGAGAAACACAGTTGGGAGCAGTTGGCACCTTGCTCGAGATAGCTTGAGTATATCCTTTTGGGATATGTGCTGGTTCAGCAGTACTTTGTTTCAAAGTACTGCCCTTGACTTCAGTGGACAGAAAAGCAATGTTTTGAGAGTTTGAATTTGAGACACCCTTCAATTCATGCTCATACACCTTTAAGTTGTTGTAGAGATCATCAAAGTCTAACTCGTCTAATCCAGGTTGTCCCCGAATCATGGTAGCCACAACATGCCACACAGATGGAAGGCTTCTTAGAAACTTCAAATTTGCATCTTCAATGGACACCGTAGCATCATGTAATTCAAGCATGCTAAGAATATGCTGAAACCTTTCATATGCTGAATCTAGTTCTTCCCTAGATCCAATAGTAAATGTCTCAAATTGTTGTTTCAACAGATTCTTTTGCATCTTCTTTGATGCTTCGTTTCCTCCAAATCTTGCTTTTATGGCTTTCCATAAAGATCTTGCATCTACAGCATCATGGAAACTGAGAAGATGTCTATCAGGTATGGCAGAAAGCAGTATATTAAGGGCTTTCTCATTGTTTCTTCTTGCGTTTGCAGCAAGTGAAGTCTTTGGAGCAGACACTGAGGGAGATGCAGGATCAGTTGTGGTTTGGTTTCCATTAGTGATTATGTCCCATAGTATGTGATCAGTGATAGCGCGATATACTGTCGCGTTCTTCATGGACCATAGGTCATATTCACCTTTCTTGATTATAGGAATTCTTAGTGCAGTAACGGACGAGGTGGGAGGGATAGGTTCTGTTTCAGACATCTTTTATGAGTTTAGAAAGATTTCGATTGATTAAAAGTTCTTCTAGATCAGAGTCTCTTCACAAGCTCTGATACCACTTGTAGGATCGATATTCCTTTATGAAACACTGATATACTGTCAACTATGCGGAATCTAGTTGGCAGTACTAAGAAGAACACACAATAGTTTCTCAAACGATTCTATTATAAACCTTTTGAATCTGCCTAAATTGCAGATCCCTAATACAATACTAATAAATCTTAACTCTGTATTTCTATATCTTAATATCTTCCTAAGAACCTTTTATAAAGCATAAGGAATCACCACGTAGTAGATGTACAGTCCTTGTATGACATAAACACTATCAATACTAATCATATAAACTAACTGTTACAAGATATTTACTATAACCATTTAATGATAATCCTTTAATATACCTGTTAATCTACTGGTAGTACTTCGATCTTTGACTGGCAGTACCTTGACTTTCTACTTAGCGTAAGTTGACCGTTTGGCTTTACACAGTTACATTACCGATTGACTTGATTTTCCCAACACCTCCGGTTGAGAAACTAACAGTTCATGATAATTCGGGCAGTAGTAGGTTTGTAAGCAAACTTAGGCAACACGTAAATGGGAGATGGTAACTGAAAACACTTGTGTCCAATGAAGAAATAACCATTTTATTCATAAACAACTTTAAGTACTTAATTCCATAAGTAGAAAGAGTATGATATCAATTAAGTAACACATTATTGTAATTTAGTGTGTAAACGAGTTTGAAATTCGGTAACGTAAACGAGTTTGTAAACGAGCATGTTTCTCACCCCAAAAGATAATAAAACATTTATTCAAAACAAGTAAGATGTGGGGCTATGAACTCACCTTGATGTTGCGGAGCAACTAGCAGAAATGCAAATAATAAGCACAACACAAACGGAGAACAGAATGGCTCGACCAAGAAATGCCGCTTAAACTAACGTTTTAAATTCCCACTAGTTTATGAAAGATGAGTTGGGGTTATTTCCGATGGATGAGTATATCAACGCGACTCGTTGATAAGGGATTTGGATTTCAAGTTGGATGAGTTTGGTGGTTGGTTAATTAAAATAAATCGAAAAACACACGCAAAGTATGTAATATATTCCGTATATATATTACATATGAAAAATGAACAATTATATAATTAATATGGTGAAGTATATAATAAAGACAAACATTCAAAAGGAAAAGTCGTAGTATATAATACTTTACAAGTATTATATAAGAAACGAGATAAAAATAATAGGTAATAATATTAATTCGACACGTTTTCAAAGTCACTTAGTTACATTGATAAGAAGAGTTCTTACAAGAAAAGTAAACAACAAGCGTTTGAGTTGCGGATATAGGATAAATGGACTTTTTTAAAGTTTGGCAAAAGTAATTATTTTAATTACTAATCGAGAATTATAAAATAACTATTTTATAATTAGGATATTTTCATGTACGTTTAAACAGTCTTAGCGTTTTGCAAAAGTATAGTTTTCGTTTATTTGTCAGGTTATGGTATAATTATAAATAAAATATCTTTAAACTATAACTTAGTTCTTTTTATCGGTTCTCAAAGATAATAAGGGTTTTAAACGAAATAATACTAAGTATCACAATTTTTTTTTTTTTAATTAGAAAAATTTCGGCATGACCTTGCCGTTTATATGACGTTTTTCCATTTTTAACCAAAATCAATGTTTTTTCCCACTTAAAATATCTATTCCGTGTTGTAAAAATACCCTCTGTTGCAAATATATATCTAAACAAAATCACTAAGTAATCAAAATAAATGAAACCAAACACACCCTAATGGTTGCTAAACAACGAACCAAACGCATCCCTTGGGTGTTGGCAACCAAACCAAACGCTCCCGTTGGAGCTGTTGTACCAAACGCACCCTTAGGGGTCGCTGGACAGCGAACCAAACGCCCCTTTACGGGGCTGCCCAAAGCCAAACACCCCTATTTGGGGTTTTATTAACCCAACGCACCCTTAAGTGCTGAAAACGTAAATCCAAACGCACCCTTACAGCCTTAAAACCCAGAAACAAACGCCCCCTTATGGCAGTTTAAACGCGAAAACAAACACCCTCGAGATTCAATCAAACACAAGAAAATAAAATAACTTAAACAAACAAAACCATTTTATAATTTGTTATTAGTTTTTTTTATATAAATATACAACCAACTAAACTCAAGAAAATAGATGTGAAGGTGGTGGTGGTACGGCGGCTGTGACAGCCGCGTGGTGGCAGTGACGTGGTGATGTTGGTGGGTCGCGTGGTGATGACGAGGAGAACTGGTGGTGATGAGGGTGGCGGATCTGGTGGCGGCAGGTTGGTGGCGAGGTGAAGATGATGTGATGACGATGACGACAATGGTGGGTTTCGGTGGTGATGGCAGCGGTGGTGTTGTAGTCGTGTGTGGCGATGGTGCCGGCTATTGGAGATGACAGCCATGGTGGGGTAGTGACGGTGTGATGATGAAGAGGGTGGCCGGCTGTGGTTGGCGGCGAAAGTGGTGGAGGTGCGGTGGGGAGATGGTAGCCGACGAAATGGTGATGGATATAAGGTTTCAATTTCACCTTTCAATTTATCAACTAACTCCTTGTTTGATGATTCCAAAAATTTATTTTGGTTTTTGCTGTCATCAATTTCACATTTTAGTTTCTGAATTAAAGAAGCAAGCAAATCACGTTCTTGATCAAGATCATCAGTTTCATCCTTGTCATCCTGAGCTCTATCATAACATATATCCGATGAATCAATAGTAATATTGGAGTCACCTTGTTCCGTCAGATATATGTCATTACTAGATTCAGGTTGCTCAGGATGTTCATTTTCCATGGCAAACACATTATAGTTGTCATTATGTTCAAATCCTTGAATGACAACACATATAAGGACCAGTACTCTCTACCAGGCATAAATACGATCATCAAGAGAATAGGAGGTGCAAAGATATTCTCAAAGTTTGATCTCAAATTAGGATTCCATCAAGTTGCTATGGATCAAGAATCAATCCCTTGGACTGCGTTCTTAGTTCCAGGAGGACTCTATGAATGGTTGGTTATGCCATTTGGTTTGAAAAACGCACCAGCAGTATTCCAAAGAAAGATGGATAAATGCTTCAAAGGAACAGAGTCATTCATCGTAGTATATATTGATGATATACTGGTTTTCTCAAAAAATGAAAAGGAGCATGCCAAGCACCTAGAAAAAAATGCTAAAAATCTGTGAAGATAATGGCCTAGTCTTATCTCCAACAAAGATGAAGATAACAGTCTCAACAATAGACTTTTTGGGAGCAGTCATAGGAGAAGGAACCATAAAGTTGCAAAGGGGTTGAAGACAAATAAAGGATTAAGGTCATTCTTAGGAATCCTTAATTATGCTCGAAATCAATTACCAAAACTGGGGATACTCCTAAGGCCACTTTATGAAAAAACAAATGCTCATGGAGATAAAAGGCTGAAGTCTTCTGATTACGAGTTAGTCAAAAAAATCAAAGAACAGGTTTAAAATCTTTCAGATCTCAAAATTCCACCAGAAAATGCTTACATCATCTTGGAGACAGACGGATGCATGGAAGGATGGGGAGGAATAGTCAAATGGAAAAAGATCAAGGGAGATCTAAGAAGTTCAGAAAAAATTTGCGCTTATGCAAGTGGCAAATTCTCAACAACTCAATCCACTATTAATGCCGAAATTAATGCATGCATCAACACCTTGGAAAAATTGAAGATTTATTACCTAGACAAGCAGGAGGTCACCTTAAGAACAGATTACCAGGCCATCATTAGTTTTTACAATAAAACTAATAGTAACAAATCCTCAAGAGTTAGGTGGATCAAGTTTGCAGATGCAGTCACAGGAACAGGCGTCAAAATTAATATAGAACACATAGAAGGGAAACATAACACTCTAGCTGATTCTCTCTCAAGACTTATTAACCTTTGTTTTGCAGAATGCACAGGAGAAATGAAGGAATTAACGGCAGCAGCTCTTTACTCAGTGGAGGAAGTACTACAGTCTCCCAATGCCTTTAAGAAGAATATGAAGATCACTTGCGAAGAAGTCATGAAGATTTCCAACCACTTCCAAGAATCTTCACAAAGACTATCTTCACACATGAAGAACCAGGAGCACTATACAAGCATTACCAGCTTAAGGCCAACCAAACCTCAATCAGAATGGATAAATCTAATGCGTGGAGGTCAGTCGCCCAGGACAATGAAATTTCAATAGCAAAGGAAGCAGTCAAAGCAATGCGAAGTTTACAAGCAATCATACAATGTAAAGCCCAAATCTGCTTTGGCATGTCAACCAAAGACAACCACTGGTCTGATCAGAGAGAAGACGTCAGAATTCAAAACAAAGAAGCAAGAAGAATCCTTATTGAACTAGAAGCCCTTGCCCAACAACTGGGCCGCAACAACATCTAAGCTCAAAGAAGTCCAGCCCAATAACCTAGAAGAAAACATGTACCGCTACAACAGGAAAGGATTTCTAGAAGATGACGACAGCAGTGACGATTTAATTTTTATTGTGGACCCGGGATGTGATGATTATTATCTGCAAAAGTTAAAATTGAATCGTCATATTACCCTTTGTCCAGAAGCTTGGAGGGCCCGCATGTGACAAAATTAAAATTCAAATGTGTCGGCCACCTATCTTTATGTCTAATATGTCTAATTAAAGTTGAAGTCCAAATTGGCCAATGTAAAAAGTCAATAATAGCCCAGAATATTCTTTGGTATATGCCATATGCCAAGGCATATTCTTAGTTTATTCCCTTTCGTTTAGCCTATAAAAGACGTGTAATATCATTTGTAAAACATCATCCACTACCACTACAATCTCTACCATTACCACCATTGTAAAAAAGCTTCCGCAGTGTTTTAATAAAAAGGTGTGTTTTAAGTAATACTTGTACTTTAAAGTTTTAGTCTATGAGCTTTGGTACAAGATAAAAATTGATTGAAGAACAAAAGGATGAAGAAATAAAGAAGCTAAAAACACAGCTGCAGAAGGAAAAAGAAAAGGAAACAAATGCCCGATACTCTAGTGAGGAATTCTTGCTACTAGGAAACCCCCAGATAGCAAGACCCTTCATGGAAGCAGAAGTTCATTATTCTGAAAACACCACTACAGCTCCAAAAATTAGGAAAATCACAAATTAACTCTACAATGTAAAGGTCGAGTTTGAAATTCCTAATTGCCCAATGTTTGGAACCACCGTAATAATAGACACGGGAACATCAGCATGCTGTATCAACAAGAAAGTCATTCCAGAAGACGCACTGGAACCTCTAACTCAGACCGTCTTCTTTAACAGCTTAAACTCAAGACAGCAGGCTACACACAGAATAAAGCAAGGCTCTTTCCTAATTGAAGGAAATAAATTCAAGATACCTCTTATATATGCATTCGATATGAATGACAGAAATGGTATCAAAATGCTGATAGGAGCCAATTTCCTAAGATCAATGAAGGGAGGAATCCGAATAGAAGGTGATGAGATAACCATTTACAAAAAGGTTACCAGAATCAAGACTTCAAATCAAAATAAAGTCGCCAAAGTTGCTATCACTGAGTTAGGAGTAAGCGAGGAGGATTTCATAGAAATAAATAAAATCAATTTATTTCAATAAAAAAGGAAGCAAAGCATTCTTAGAACAGTTCAAACCTGTCATAGAAAGGTTAAAACATCAAGGCTACATCGAAGAAGAACCCCTAAAGCATTAGAAAAAGAATGGTGAACTTTGTAAGCTGGATATCATCAATCCAGATATTACAATTGAAGATCGACTACTAAAACATGTTACTCTAGCAATGGAAGACTCATTCAAGAAACATGTTGATAGTCTTCTCAAAATTGGTGCCATTCGCCCAAGTAAAAGCAGGCACAGAACAATGGCAATGATCGTAAATTCAGGGACAACAATTGATCCTGCAATTGGAAGAGAAATCAAGGGAAAAGAAAGGATGGTTTTTAATTACAAGTCCTTAAATGATAATACATATAAGGATCAATACTCCCTACCAGGTATCAACACGATCATAAAAAGAGTAGGAGGTGCAAAAATATTCTCAAAGTTTGATCTCAAATCATGATTTTGTGGAAATCGTAGAGGGGGGTGAATAAGTTTCCATTAAAAATCTTAAAATTTTTCATATCAAATTACCGATCAAGCGTGATACAATATGATGAGTGTTCATACGAGTTATATAAACATATTAATACATCGATTTACAACAATACAAACCAACACACAATATTTACATTTATTCAAGACATAATTAAAACTAAATAACAAACACATCACACAATTGCAATATAAAATATAAAAGCGATAAATGCGAGTATAAATGTTAAAGAGATAGTGACAAAGAAAGCAAACCAACAGATTATTTATTAGTGGTTCGGTCACGAAGCACCTCTTCGCCCTACTCCACTCCCCGAGTACCCAACTCAAGAGTTACTTCACTAGTCAACAAGCTCCCTTAAGGCAGAGAAAATCGTACACAACGTTGCTTACACTGATTTATGACACAAAGCTAAATGTCGAGTTATAATCTTAGCTAGAACCAATCTATTCACAACGACACTCACTACTTGTTTACGACTTCACAACTTCCACGACTTCTTCACAACTCACAAACTTCTTCACAATTTCACACTCACACTTTACTTCACCACACAACTTAAATCAACAACTATCTAAAACACTACTTGTAAGATCACCATGATCTAAACTACAATACACACCATGACACCATTGATTCAATCATTACACAAGTTGGTAAACATGACTTGGATCTATACATTGTGAATGTAAGACATGTCATGAATGCCCTAACTAGCCTACATAACTTCGTATCTTAATGATAATGAAAGTTCTTCTCTTGCACTTCAATGGATGGATGATTGGATCACATTTTAAACAAACTTATAATAAGTTAAGTGATCAAAGGAAAGGGTTTGAAAGGAGGTTTTAGATCTGAGAAAACTTTGTGCAAAGAGGTGAGAAAATCTGTGGAAACAGTCCACTATTTATAGGCAAAAAATAATAATTTTTTATTTGGGCGGTCCCCTTAATTATACAAGGGCGGTCCCCTTAATTATGGTCGGTCCCCTTAATTAATTAAGGGGGCCGCCCATTTTTTAGACGCTCCCTTTTTTGTCCTTTTGTGGGAAGGTTTTTTCTTCTGGAACTCTAGCCATTTCTAGGTCGAAAATTGAATTCAAAATATTTAATTTTGAATAAAATTATTTCTTATTGAATAACAAAAATGTTTTGTATATATTTTAAAAATGTTTGTCCTATTTTATAAATGTAAGGTTTGGAAAAATAAAAAATTTCTTTAATCATTCAACAAATTAAAGTTTGTTTGTTCATACCTTTAGTGATTTACATCGGGTGCGAACTTAAATTTATTATTAAAGAAAACTTGAGACGTCGAAAGATGTTGACGAATTGATGATTTGTTATTACAAGTAACTTAAGCACTTTACGTTATGTGTTATAAGTTACATGTTTGTCATCACCAAAGCATGAAGAGAATGTATAGATTAAATATCGCAATAGTTCTACCAACAATCTCCCCTTTTTTGATGATAACAAAATATGTAAACTATAACTCATAGTAAAATGTATAAGTTACTTGTTTACACTTCTTCTCCCCCTTTTGTCGAAACAAAAAGGTGGACTCCTAGACGAGACTTTCACTACACTTCAACTCTTTAATCAAAGAGGCGAGCTTGCATCATCCTAAGTGAAGTCTTGATTCTATCAATCCCTTATAAATAATGATATCCCTTAAACATTGACTCAAGCGGATCCATGGATCAAATTAGTTGCAAACTCTTAACCTACATCAATGGTTAGTTTCGTGCAACACAGAAAATATATGTAGGGATGAAATACACATATCAAGAAATGTGTAGATATCTTAAACGGTTTCAAATGTAATGGCTTAGACATTTGCAAATGCTCCCCCTTGATGTATGCTCCCCCTTGATTGGGGCACCAAGAAATTGAGTAACAGAAAAGTGCTACAAAACAAAGTTAGTAGAAAAATGTATATATATATATATATAATGATGATGATAGATATATATATGCAAGACATTATTAGTTGGACAAATCATGTATGTTTTGGTATATGCACCATCAAAGTGGTAGCACTAAAGACTACAACCTAAACAAAGAAAAATGACGAATGCTTAAGACATGGAAATGTTTAGGAACCAATGATGAGATTCGACTTACACATGCTTAAGGACTAAGACTTGACCAACAAGTCTTATTATGAGAATGACTCCTTTTAAGATGTCATATGGATAAGAAGTATTAACATATGATGATTGTGGGTTTGAAAAGATTAAGTGTTGTATTGAGAGATTCCTAAATCTTCAAGGTTTCTTTGTTAAGCATTATGTATGCTTTTCATGTTTGGGGTGTTTAAGGATAAACATTATCGTAAAACTTTAGGTCGAACTAAATGTTGATGATAAGGATGATTGGTTGAGGAAACATAAAAGAAGAAGGATGAGCGTGAATGGAAAGGGAAGGTGTTGATTATAGGTTTGTTGGGTGTTTGGTAGGTTTGGAGAGTAAGGTGAAAGAGAAGTGTTTTGTTTGTTAGAGAGATGCAGGCTAAGAGGTTTGATAGGACTTATAGTTGATTTATGTCATCAACTAGGCTTTCTCTACTTGGAGATGGAGGTGGTGTGTGTTGAGTTTGGTAGTGTGAGTAACATGTGAATTGATGGGCGAGATGGGAAATGGAGGATCTGAGGCAACTTGTGGTGATGTGGGAGTGTCCTTAATGTGAGGATTTGGTAATTCTTAATTGGAGTGATTGTTTTCATGAGATGGTTCATGATGATAAGTGAGTGGTTTTGGTTGGTGGTAGATGAATAACATTGTGCTCATGAAGTGTTTACTCATTTTGGCTACCTTGATGGTTTGGATGTGGACTTGTTTAGAGGACTGTCATTGGTGAGGAATGATTGTATGATGATGATTGGTGATGAGATATTCATTGGCGAGAATGCTAGGTAGATAGTTGTTATGTTGATGAACAATAGTGAAAATGAGAAAATGGAGTTGGAACATTGTGAATGACACACAACACATTGAAGGTTGAATATCATCTTTGAAGAATTTCACACCTTTCCAAAAAAACAGAAATGGACCAATGAAAGACATGATATTGTGATGACTTCAACAACACATGAAGTTGAATATTATCATTAGTATTCACTTGCCACAAAAAAATAGAAATGGACCAATGAAAGACACGATATTGTGATGACTCAACAACACTTTAAAGATTGAATATCTTCTTTGTGTTCTTCACTTAAAAAGTGGAAATGATTTGATGAGACGCATTTCATTATGAAATCACTTGAGGGGAATGGTTACATGGTAAATCTTCTTGTAAAGATGAGAAGGTGGATGACTCGAGGTTGATAGTAGTAAGGATGACTCGGTTTTTCATTTCACATTGGTGATTTGGGGATGTACTATGAGAACTAGTGAACACTTACACGAGTGAATAAAGGTTAAGAGTTGAGTGTATGGTAGAAGTGTATCTTGTGGTTTCTAGTGAATAAGAATCACCTATGTGAGTTCTTGAGAGTGTTTGGTTAAAGGATATATGTGAAGATGTGTGTTTTCCCTTCCTTTCCAATTCGTGCTCATCCGGATAAAAAAATAGGTGAAATAAAAAGAATAGGTGAAGAGAAATAACCACGGAAGCAATAAGCTTGACAATGTCATGACAGATGACGGTTAGCATACGGTGAACTTCATCCGCGAAGTTATGTAGCTCTTCTCGAGTATTGCGAATGTTCTTAGAACAATCACACGACGAGGTACGCGGTTGTCATAAAGATGGTAGCGGAAATGTGGTAGGAAAATATTAACCATCTATATAATAATAGAGGCGTGATTTAGGTTTTTGTGAAACGAATTCGACATAAACAATGTGTGACATTTTAATTTGCATTTCGCGAATTAAAAATGCTTAAACATTTTGGATGAAATGATTAAGTTGTCGAGATTTATCAGAATGTATTTAATAGTAACAAGACTATTAAAATGAGAATGACATGTTTATGGGATTTGTTTCATCATTCGTAAGGGAATGGAAAAGACTAACGGAAGTGAAAGTACTTAGTCTTAAGGTGTGTATATTAAAGATGCTAAGAATCACTTATGTAGAAACTCGTAATACTTTTGTCACAGCTAAAGTTGTTGATGTAACTCTTTTAGCTTTAGGAAATGTCATTTTAACATAGTTTTTAAAAAGGCTTGAATATGAACTTTCGGATATGACCTCTAACATTTGCAATCACAATTTAAAGATACTTGAATATTTCGGATGAAATATTTAAGTTGTCAAACCTACTTGGAGGAGTGTTAGACATGTTAGCATTTAGAATTTAGGAGCATGTGTTATTTAGATAAACTAAGAAATATTTTATCTAAATTGCTAGAAAAAAGACAAATGCCTTTATAGTGGACATGCATTTAATATCTAAGCAATTAAACATTGAGCATCAAGATCATGAAGACATATAATTACATTACATGTGAACAAGTAATCATCTTGAAACATTAAGGCACATATGTGAGGTGCATTGTGTCTAGATTGACCAAGGAAAAGCCTAATTTCTACGTGCTTAGTGTGCACTCCTAATGATATACAAACTCTATCGATGTATACTATCCTTAGGCATATTTAGGAAGAGCCATTTAATCAAGTTAGAGAATGAGTATGAGACTATCACTAGTGGTGCTCAATTCAGGCTAAACAAACACGAATAATACCATCTTTTACGGGATTATTACACCAAACCCAACTTCACTCACCTTGGAAGCAATTCAACCGTTAGGTCAAATTGAATTTCTAGTGTGATAGATTCTCCAGTAGTCATTCTCATGTTGGACAAAATGGAATTCTTATATTTGCCTAATGAAATGTAGCAAAGATAAAATTCGTATTATCTTTTCATAGAGGGCCTACCATGACTCAACTAACATGCTTTAATCCTAGTTCGCATAATCTTAATCAAGATGAGTGGAATTCTTAGATACGGTGTCAAGTAAAAATTGTTTAAGAATGCTCATTGCAAGTATTGAGAAATGAATCTCATCAATATTATTTTATCATAATTGAGTTTTGATTCATCAATAATAAATTGATTTTTTAAAAGAAACATATTTTATTCTTCAGCAAATATGATTTTTAACTAAGAATTATTAAATTTTTTATCATAGTTGTATACATAATTAAATAGGTATTTTGAATAAATTGTACTTTTACTTGTTTATGCATTGAACTTATGTCAATAGGTTATTTTTCAATTCTATAACTATATTTTTCAAATTATATGTAATGTATTTTTTTATAAACACAACCATTTATAGCAACGAAAAAATAAAATGCATAGGAATATATTTATCCTTTAATAAATCATTTAATATGATAAGTTCAAAAATTCCTTAAACAAATGTTTCCTAAACATACATGTTATCCTAAGGTGAATAATTAAGAATAACCATCTTATTTAAGAATTTAGTCAAATATGAAATATGAGTTTTTAAGTTGTGCTTTTAAGATTGTTATAGCCAAAGATTACATATGTTGTAAATTGGCTCGTGTTTGGTTTTTCGGAAATGACACATTTAGCAATTGCATTGCAATGTAAATTTCTTGAATATTTTGGACGAAACATCCAATTTGTCAATCCTACTTCATTATGTATTTCATGCATGTATTAAACATATTAGACTAATATTTGGAACACAACTATTGGACAAGTAGACTCAAATATGGGGGGATGGCAATATCAATACATGTAGTTATATCCAATGCATTAATTTTTTTATCTACAAACGAAGCAAATTATTTTTATATCAATCTAGTGTGATTGAGTATGTAGATGCAAGACAATATCTTTTATTATAATTTGATATAATCTTGAAACTAAACAAATAAGAATCCGATTTCTTGTCCATACTCAAAAACTTGTCAATTAGATTCGATAAATATATCAACCATAATTTGAATAATGAATTGATATCTTTCTTGACCCTCACGAACACTCATTTAAAAGAAAATAGATAAATTTTTGTAAATATGTGTACCATTTAAGTCCCAAAATTAGTTGTAAATTTTACTTGTTGCGAAAAACTATTTGTTGTATGTATAATATACATAGTTTTTGACATTTTATGAGTATGAGTTTTCTAACCATTTTTATACAACACACATCTTTTGTAAAATACTATATGTTTTTTTTAATAAAATATAATAATTATGTTTGTATGTTAGAACCATGCAAGCACAAGCATTCTCTTTTTCTTAGTTATTGATGTATTAATACAATCTTTTCTTTCGTTTGACCAACCCAAGATCAAACCAAGCAAGTTGTTGAAATATTTACAACTGTTTGTTGAAAATAATTAAATCGTTGAAAAATTTAGTAACAAGTTTTTAATATATTTAATAATAAACCTTGACAATTATTGAACTATTATACCTAAATATATCCCATACACGAAAAGATTAATAAGATGTTTATGTAACATTTGTAAGTAAGTGATCTATGTCTATAATCAATGCAATAACAAATTTTGCAATCTAATGCAAGAAAACTACATAAGAACTAGTTATGCATAATCCAAAAAACTAGCTGCAACAGAATAGTTTACATGGCACATGTGGCTTAATCACAATTAACTTATTACAAATAGCAACGATCATTTAAAATAATTTTTACTAACTTAAGATATAAGAGTGGCACAAATCACATACATACAACCATAAACATACTTGTTGTAGTTTTGTGTATTAGATACAACAATGCATACTTAGCTCGGTTTTGTTTGAAGACAAATTAGTTTCCTCCCCATTTAAAAAATCAAGTTTAATATTTTTAAAAAGTTAATCACACCATTTTTCAAAGATATACCGACTAGAAATGTCCGACTCGAAAGGAAAAGAGAAAATACTAGTTTTACGTTAAAACGAGACTCAACGTTTTAGACAATAAGTAGTATTTTGCCTTTCTAACTAAATTAAGTTTGAAATAAATACTTGGAAGTATTTTTATATGAAATTAGACTCAATTCTCTTCGAAATGGCGGGTGGCACGACTTCTACGGACTTACGGTTGATTTTATATGATTTTTCAAAGTTTCTGAAAAAATGTCGAATCAGACAGGTGGTCCCCTTAAAATTAAGGGGGCCGCCCAGGAATTAAGGGGGCCGCCCGAATATTTAAGGGGGCCGCCCACCTGATACTCAGAATTACGATTTTTTGTTAAAAATTGTTTTCTGACTTTGCGGAAAGGTGTCCAACTTTCTGAATTTGATACCGAACATATAACACTTATTTTAAGCATTATTTTTATCTCGAGCTAGTATAATTAGTGTATATAACATCAAAACTAATACAGGTTAATCAACAAAACACTTTTCATATTAATCCTCCTCCATGGGTAGTTTGATACATGGATCGTACTCCATTTTTAAAACCATTTGTTTTGAAAATTAAAGCGATGTGGCTCTGATACCAATTGTGGATAATCCGTAAAAGAGGAAACAAATAAAAAAAAGAGGGGTTGTGAATACTTTTCCATTAAAAATCTTAAATGTTTCGTATCAAATTAACCGAGTCAAGAGTGATACAATATGAATGAATGTTCAAATGAGTTATATACACATATTAATACACTCGGATTTACAACCATAAAACCACACACTAATATTCACAATTTTATTCAAGACATAATTAAAAATATATAAATCAACACACACACAATTGCAAGTAAAAAATAAAAGCTAGCTGCGAGAATAAAATGTAAAGAGAAAAAGTGAAAGGAAATGCAAACCAGACACATGATTTATAGTGGTTCGGTCACGAAGCACCTCTTCGCCCTACTCCACTCCCCGAGTACCCAACTCGAGAATTACTTCACTAGTCAACAAGCTCCCTTAAGGCGGAGAAAACCGTACACAACGTTGCTTACATCGATTTACGACACAAAGCTAAATGTCGAGTTATAATCTTAGCTAGAACCAATCTATCACAACACGACTTCACGACATGTACACGACTTCACAACTTCACGACTTCTTCACAACTTCACAACTTCTTCACAACTTCACAACTTCACTTCACCACATTACTTATATCACAACTATCTAAAACTACTTGGTAAGATCACCACGATCTAACTACAATACATACCATGATCACCATGATCAAGCAATTACACAAGTTTGGAATACATTGACTCGATCTATACATTATGAATTGAAAGGACATTCACGAATGCCAAACAACCTACATAACTTCGTATCTTAATGATAACGAAAGTTCTTCTCTTGCACTTCAATGGATGGATGATTGGATCACAATTTAAACAAACTTATAATAAGTTAAGTGACCAAAGGAAAGGGTTTGAAAGGAGGTTTTAGATCTGAGAAAACTTTGTGCAAAGAGGTAAGAAAATATGTGAAAACAGTCCACTATTTATAGGTAAAAATATTAATTTTTATTTGGGCGGTCCCCTTAATTATACAAGGGTGATCCCATTAATTATGGCTGGTCCCCTTAATTAATTAAGGGGGCCGCCCATTTTTCAGACACTCCCTTTTTTGTCCTTTTGTGAGGAAGGTTTTTCTGGAACTTTCTAGCCGTTTCTAGGTAGAAAATTTGAATTCAAAATATTTATTTTGAATAGAACATTTCTTTTATAAATACAAAAAGTTATTGTATAAATTTTAAAAATGTTTGTCCCATTTAATAAATGTACAGTTTGGAAAAATAAAAAATTTATTTGATCATTCAACAAATTAAAGTTTGTTTGTTCATACCTTTAGTGATTTACGTCGGGTGCGAACTTAAATTTATTGTTGAAGAAAACTTGAGACGTCAAAAGATGTTGACGAATTGATTTAGTGATTACGAGTAACTTAAGCACTTACGTTATGTGTTATAATTACATGTTTTGTCATCACAAAACATAAAGAGAATGTATAATTAAATATCGCAATATTTCTACCCAACAGATTCCATCTAGTTGCTATGTGATGAAGAATCAATCCTTGGACAGCGATCCTTAAGTCTCCCAGGTTTTACTCCAATGAATGGCTTGTTAGGCCATTCGGGCTTAAAAAAAAAAACGCCCTCAGCAGTAATTCCAAACAAAGATGGATAGAAAGCTACAAATGGAAAACAGGGTCATCATCGCAGTCTATATTGATGATATACTGATTTTTCTCAAAGGAATGAAAAGGAGCATAGCCCAAGCACCTAAAAAGAAACAAAAAATCTGTTGAAGATAATGGCATAGTCTTATCGTCCAACAAAAGATGAAGATAGCGTCTCAACAATAGAACTTTTTGGGGAGCAGTCATAGAGAAGGCACCGATAAAGTTACAACCAACATCATAAAGAAGATCGTTAACTTCAAATGAAGAAGAGTTGAAGACAAATAAAAGGATTAAGGTACATAGTTAGAAATCCTTAATAATGCACGAAATCATATCCTAAAACTTGGTATACTCCCAAAGGCCAACTCTATAAAAAAACAAATAGCTCCTGGAGATAAAATGACAAAAGTCTTCTGATTACGAGTAGTCAAAAAAATAAAGAACAGGTTCAAAATATTCCGATCTGAAATCCCACCAAAAAGTACTACATTATCTTGGAAACAGATGGATGCATGGAAGGATGGGGAGGAATAGTCAAATGGAAAAAGAGTAAGGGAGATCCTAGAAGTTCAGAAAAAATGTGCGCTTATGCAAGTGGGAAAATCTCAACAACCCAATCCACAATTGATGCTGAAATCAATGCATGCATCAACACTCTAGAAAAATTAAAGATTTACTACCTTGATAAAACAGTGAAGCACCTAAGCAACAAATTGTCAAGCCAAACAAAAATTTTAACAATACAACTAATAGTAACAAATCCTCAAGAGTTAGGTGGATCAAGTTTGCAGATGCAGTCACGGGGACAGGCGTCAAAATCAATATAGAACACATAGAAGGAAAACATAATACCCTTGCTGATTCTCTCTCAAGACTTGTTAACCTTTGTTTTGTAGAATGCACAGGAGAAATGAAGCAATTAGCAGCAGCTGCTCTTTACTCAGTGGAGGAAGTTCTACAGTCCCCTAATTCCTTTTAGAAGTATATGAAGATCACCTGCGAAGAAATCATGAGGATTTCCAACCACTTCCAAGAATCTTTACAAAAACTATCTTCACACATAAAGAACCAGGAGCACTATACAAACATTACCAGCTCAAGGCCAACCAAAACCCAATCAGAATGGATAAATCTGATGCATGGAGATCAGTCGCCCAAGACATTGAACTATCAGCAGCAAAGGAAGCAGTCAAAGCAATGTGAAGTCTACAAGCAATCATATAATGCAAAGCCCAAATCTGCTTCGGCATGTCAACTAAAGAAAACCACTAGTTTGACCAAAGAGAAGACATCAGAATTCAAAACAAAGAGGCCAGAAGAATCCTCATAGAATTGGAGGCCCTTGCACAACAATTGGGTCGCAACAACATCTAAGCCCAAAGAAGTCCAGACCAATAACCCAGAAGATAACATGTACCGCTACAACAGGAAAGGATTTCTAAAAGATGACGACAGCAGTGACAATTCATTTTTTATTGTGGACCCGGGATGGGATGATTATTGCTTACAAGAGTTAAAAATGATTCGTCCCGTTCCTTGTTAGTGGTGGGGGGGGTGTGTTGGATGGGGTGATTCCCCCCCCCCCAGAAAAGCTTGGAGGGCCCGCATGTGATAAAATTCTACAAATGCATGTTACAAAGTCCACAAAAGACCACCATAGCCCCACCTATGTCTCATACTTTAATTTTAAGCTGTAAGAGTCATTGTAATATAAATAATCAGATTGAATATTCCTTGGCATATGCCATGGTTTATTCCTTTATGCTTTAGCATATTCCATATGCCAAAAGCATATTCCTCTGTTATTAGCCTATAAAAGGCATTGGTATATGTTTGTATGAATCATCAAAAAACCACTACCATTACTACAATCACCACCATTGTAATAAAGCTTTCGCAGAGTTTTAATAAAAAGGTGTGTTTTAAGTAATACTTGTACTTTAAAGTCCAAAGTTAATATGGCATACGATAAAAATTCCTGTGCAACATAATTTTTAATCTTGGCATCAGAGCTTTTGAATCAAAACGTTCTTAGCTTCATGGATATGCTGGTAAGACAAAGCAATACTCTGATTCCGTTCAATAGCGTGAGGTATGTCCATTGTGTGTTGTGATATTCACCATATCCTCCGTAAAAGGTATTAACTTTTCCTTGAGGATAACCAACCTAATAGTCTGGTTTATAATGTTGGTTTGTATGGGTTTTGTCTTGCCGGTGGATAGACTGCTGGCCCTATTATTGCATCAATTGCTTCTTTATAAAAAGTATCGTATGAGTCGGGAAAAGTCTGAAGTTAACCATTTGGTGAATCTAAAAAAATAAAGAGGGGGGGTAGTGGCAAGTTTTGTAAATATAACCTTTGAAGTTTTTAATGTTATGTCCGAACGATTTGAGCAAGAAACACAGTATTGGTACGATAATTCACGAACTGTAGATCCTGAATATATCGTCTTTAACGAAACTAGTCCTAAACCTACATCAACCGATTTAGCTAATAATTTAGCTTGTGTTTATAATCGTTTAAATCTTTTTTCTAAAGTAGCACTTAAAAATTTCAAAAGTATTTCTGAAAAACAAAAAGAACTTGAATCTAGAGTCCAAAGTTGTCAAGAAAAGCTTGAATTGTGAGGAATTGTTGAGAAAAACACATAGTGAAACTAGAAAAAGCCTTCAACAGATCTCAACCGAGATCCAACAGTCCAAACCACTCACTAAAAGAGAAGTCTTGAACCTTGTTCAAGAAATAGCTGAGCAACCAAAGTAAGTCGAAAAAGAATCCCTTAGACTAACAGAAGATCTCAATCAGAAGATCCAGAAGGTTGAACACCTTCTTCACGAAGTGAAGAAGCTCATCACCGGATGAGTCTTGCTAGTTTAAAGGCAACAACTGAATATCAAGAAGATATACAAGCTACAAAAGAAATTGAATCACCAGCAGTTGGTTTTTCAAAAACATCTGATTACAAAGGAGGTCTCACTAATCAAGTAAACGCTGTTATAAAACAAAATAACACTTTACTTTATCTAGCCTCTAAACAAAGTCAGAAGTTAATTGAGCTTGAAGAAAAGTTTGACAGACTCAAGCAAAAAGTTTATACTATTCTTGAGAAGGAGATTCAGCCTGCTGATCTTGAAGACTCAATATCAAGTTTAGCCAAAAGACTTGATAACTTCTCAATCAGTGGTAAAATTCCTGTGAAAAGAACAGACGGAGTAACCTGCTAGTCATAATGGCCATGATTGGTAGACTATCAAATAGGCTAAAAAAGAACCAGCTAAGAAGGCTAAGGTTACACCAGCACATGCAATACGTGAAAAGAGAGGAGTAAAAGTTTTAGAAGAGGCACCTGCATCTCCTACAATAACTGTTATTGAAAATAGAAAGCGTCTAGTAAACCCATCTAGTGCTTTGGGGTCACCTTTTTATCAAAGGAAATTCATATTGTACAAATAAATTTCTAAGGAAGAAAAGAAAATTGTTAAATACATTTGGAGTCCCAGCAAACCTGAAGGGTATATTCGATTTTAATTTTTTTACTGCATCACTGTTTATATTCTACTGCATCATTGTTTACTTATTACTGCATTCCTATTTATTATGTGTTGTGTGACAACCGTCAAACTCGGGTTAACTACTGTATGAGTCACTATGACATCCTTGCCTTATATTATTCATGTTGAGTTTATTTCATGATTAGTCGGGTCATTTTATGCATAAGTTTCTATTTTTAGGAACCCTAGTTTACGAACGTTCCTTCAACCTACGATCTTGTGAAAACGTCTTAACGGTCAATGATATGCTTAAAAGTCTTTAAGTTGGTGTCAATATTCTCAAATAAACTAGATTTACTCATTTTACAATCTTAGGTCACTTCACATTTCACAACTCCTACGTCACCCGGTAGACTCGGTATCGCGTTAGTCCTTTTACATTTTTACACCACATCACTTTAAGGTAGTGTCATAACCCTCGGATAAGTTAAGTTAACTCACTTGAACATTTAATTATCACTTAACTATACACTTTACACAATTTTAACACTTAACTATACACTTTACATAATTTTAACAATTATACATATACATTTACACCATTATACCTACAAAATTACACAAATTATTATCAAATAAATACATACTAACATAAAAATCAATAATAAAATATCCCCCCCCCCTCTCATTGAGTCCTTAAAACCGGCTACCATGCCTCTCCATGGACCAATCCCAATGATTTATTCTTTAAACCATCATAACATCACTTTTTCCTATACAAACACTTACACACTCAACCTCTAGTCTTACACTCTTTCACTCTTCATCACATTATCACTTCTACACACACATACCTCTCTCTCTCTCTCTCTCTCTCTCTCTCTCTCTCTCTCTCTCTCTCTCTCTCTCTCTCTCTCTCTCTAAAGTCTTCTTCCTCCTCTTCTCCTCCATAATGGCCGGCCACCACCACCAAGACACCATCACCATCTATTTTCTTAAACAAAACACAAGAACACATCACTACAACGTTGTGTACAAGCCTTGTCACTCAAAAATCCATCAAAGCAACCCACAAATTTATTTAATAATCACAGCAAGTTCCATACATCATTTCTTAAAGATTTTTAAGGTAAAGTACGGGTACAAGATGGCTTGTGCCTATCTTGTACCCAAAAAATCCAAAAATGGCTATTTACGTACTTGTAATCATTTTTATTTCTTTTAAAATATAGGAGGAGTATGCTACTGAGTTTGATGTGTTATTACACTCCTAAAATGGTTATGAAAATAATATAGGGCTTGTGTTGGTGGTTTGATGATGGAATGTATAAAACTAGTAACATAAATAAGCAAGAATCGCGTTTTTGGACTAGAACGGGTATATTTTGGTACATGCAACAATACAGATTTTTGGTAAATAAGCTACTGAGGTTGGTGAATAAAAATGGTGTTAAGAAGTGTCTAAAATGAGTTTTAGGTTTTTTAGAGTCGTTTGGGAGTGTTTAGGTACAAAACTATTTGCTTGAAATGGACAAAAACTAGAAAATACTTGCTGTGATTTTTGAAAGGTCAACTTGTAAGAGCCATAACTTGGTCATAAAATACGTTTATGATTCCAGAGCCTAATATCAAGTACTTTGAAAGATATTTCCAACACCACTGACCATACATGTTTTTTATGAGTTTAAGTCAGTCAAAAGTCGATTTCAAAACAGGTGTGTAAATTTGGAAATACTTGGCAGATTTGTAATTTTGTTTTCAAAAATTCATAGAAAAATCATAACATGGTCTTTTTGAGTGATTCCAACTCTCATGGTTTGGTATTAGTCTTATCTTTACATAAATGTTAAGTTTTGTTAAGAGAAACCACTTTTGGGTAATGAACCAAGTGTTTCAAAAAGGGTACACAAAACAGTCCCATTTCTAGTTTTGGTTAGGCAACTTGTTTTGGGTATAAATCTTACATATGCTTGTTGGCGCCCGAAAATAGTTATGGAACTAATTTGGAATATAAATTTCATGTCAATTGAAACTTAGAAACCAGATTCACTTTTAAACATATTTTATCGTCGGTACAAGTCGAGGTGTCCAAAACTGACCATAAGTTTTGTTAGGATTATTTGGGTATGTTAAGCACTTAGGAAAATTTTATAAAAAATCCTAGAGACACGTAAGATATCATATTAAGACATTTTAGAAGGAAAAAATTATAAAAATCATTAACCTAGTAAAATGGGCACCCGAACGGGCTATAAAATAGGCTAATTTAGTGATTTTACGTAAATGGCCAAAAGTAGTGCACAACACAGAAAATGAATAAAAAACTTAGTAAATAGAATTTTATTGAGTCCGAGCATATCGTTGTAGTCTAAATAGAACCCTTTTTATTGTCCTAGGTCGTATCTAGAAGGTACGAGCGAGTCGGGTTCCGTGCTTTCCGTCTCTTTGAGTCATTTCCATCCGTTATTCTCATCTAAGGTGAGTTTTCACAGCCTTGTTTTCACTCAAATGTTTTGGGGTGAAATGCATGATGTTATCTTTTCAACTATTTTGTAAAGTTTAAAAAAATTATCGTGAGTTTACGCATCCCCTCTTTTAAATGTTTTGAACGTTTTGGGGTGAAATGCATGATATATTTCGTATGAAATGCTTTACTACTATCTTACCAATCGTTTTACTATGATCTATGAACTACTTTGTACTATTTTGCGAACTTATAAAAATCTTCTTCTTGAGGATTCGTGGACCCCTATTTTCATCGTTTCTACATGTTTTGGGGTGGAATGCATGATTCATACTTTATAAAATGATTGGTTGCGTGTTTTCTTACTTGAACTATTTTAGACATGTGTTTTGTTACAAATGAGACAATTTTGCAATTATGCTATGTTTTTAAAGCATTGACTTGTTCTTTTATCATAAAATTGTGCTTATGAACATGACTTGCTTTTGACATGACTATTTGTAATTGAGACTATATGTGTGTATATATATATATATATATATATATGTATATATATATATATATATATATATATATATCGTGCTAGACATTAGTGTATCATTACTCTTATGTTAGTCTATTTTGAGCAATGTTACTTCATAAGCAAGATGCACCTAAGTGTAGGCTTGCCAAGACAAAAGAGTAGGTAGTATGGATAGCGCTATTTAGAGGTCGATCAACCTTTCTTTCCCATGTTACGAATGCATATTACCGAATAATACATATAAGACATTTGAGACTCATAACACTAATGTACCAAGACTTATGCTTAAAAGGATTAGAGGCTACAAATCACAACTAAGTATATTTTGACTACATGACGTGTTTATTTGTAAAATTATATATTATTATTATTTTAAACTCATATTGTTACGAGTCTTGTATGGGCGGGACTCGTAACGAGATGAGTTAAAGGATATTTATTTTTGACTTGTAAACTCTCTTCATAAATGTTTTCCTTTGTTCATTATAAACCAGTGTAATCACCAATTATTTTCATAGTTGACGCGTTTTCTCATGCATTTCAGGTGATCAACAGTAGTATTTTTATGAAGACATTTGCATAAAAAGTCTCTTGTGCCCACTATATTTTCTCACTTCATCAAGACAATGTTGCCTTTAAATTAATGACTTATGTATTATTTTCCAATATCGGCCAAGATAACTTTTGTAATGACGCGTTGTTTCCTTTAAATTAAATTATGGCATGTTCTATTATCTTATGCTTATGCCATGCCTGTTACATCATGTGTTTCCGCTTTAGCAGGGCGTCACATGTTGCATCAATAATAATATTCTACTGCATCATCGTTATACTGATACTACATCACTGTTTTACTTATACTGCATCATTGTTCTTCTTCTACAGCTGAATAATAGTTTATGTTTTTCTGAATGTATAGTGATATTGCTTTCAAGAGGAAAGGAATAGAATTTTAGAGCGTGTATTTCCTAAGCATGTATACATAAAATTGAGGTCCTTGTACCTGTACAAGATATATGGATCCTTGTGTAGCAGTACAGCGACAAGCTCTCAGCTGACGTTAATGTGTATTTCCATAGATGTAGAACCATAGAGAGTGAATACGGTCTTTTCGACTTATATGAAAGTTTAACAACTTTAAGTCTCAAAGAATCCGAGTGGTGAAAAAAACCAAACAACTAATATATATATATATATATATATATATATATATTATTGCTTGCGTACGTGCATGCACGAGTGTGTGCAAGACCTTTAAATCATCAATTTAAGTCTAATATTCTTCATAATCACCCTTAACACCTTCTCATAGCTTCTAACCTCTTTTGTGAGCAATCTTCTATTTGTTTATTAACAAATATAGTAAACCATGTATAGTTATAGAAGAGCTACTAAGTTACTTGTTTTGAACATAAGAAAAAAACCGAATTACACCGTTGGTCTATGAAGACTTCCAAATTCTCGTGTTTAATCACTTTTACTATACACTGTGGGTTTTAACCCCCATAGTCTCGAAAACTCTCACCCATGGTCCTTTTTTGTAACGATCGTTAGTTTGACTAACTCAGCTTGGCATGTGCCTCAAGTGTGATGGGAAAACTCGTCCTTTCATAATCTAAGTTATATATAGCCCACACTCCCCACCGAATATATCACTCACTTACTCAATTTAATCCATAACCTACCCCCGTTACCAACTTAACTTCCCCTCTATAACTTTTCTTGCATGAATACCAAGCAAACATTGTTCAAGTTCCATTTTGATCAAAACAATAATGGTCTGTACATGTGGGGAATAAGTTATGGTGAGAACATCTTGGACCAACCGGAACCCACGAAGGCATTTCTATGGATGCCCGTTATATGTGAGTTTTAATTTGTGTTACATTGTTACTTTGTTAATATCTTAAATACGTTTGTGTTTATATTTCAAAATTTCAACTGTCCATTTCTTGGGTGGGATGATCCTCCCATGTGTCTACATGTCGTGGACATCATTCCTTGTCTGTTAAGGACTAGGAATCAAATGAAAGATCTAGTGGAGATTGCTGAGGAAAGGGCTGATTTTGAGAAGCATAAGGCCAACACTCAAAAGACTAAAGCAAACATGGAGCAACGGAGGGTTAACTTGGAGTATGAGAAGGCCAACAGGGAGCATGAGAGGGAATATAAGATGAGGACCTATTTGATGCTTACCAGGTTTTTCTTCATTTCCTATCTGTTCTTGCACCATTGACCGATATGTGGTTTAATCTATGTGTGTTGGTTTTTATGTTTTGGTTGGTGGTTGTTTATGTTAAATAAAGGTTGTGCTGCTGGTGTTTTGTTGTTAGGTGTTTTGTACATGGTGGTAATTTTTTATGTACGTATGGTTCTTAATCGTTTAA